>PVKE010013386.1:0-37146 GCA_004027555.1 Craseonycteris thonglongyai | reverse complement strand
TGGTACATTGTCGTGATGCAGAAGCCATGAATTGTTGGTAAAAAGTTCAGGTCGTTTTTGTCTAACATTTTCATGCAGCCTTTTCACCACTTCCAAATAGTCAACTGATTCAATTCATAATGAAGAATCACTCTAATATCGAAAAAGGTTATCAACATCATTTTGACTTGATTTGGACTGATAAAAATTTTTTGGTCACGAAGAATTTGCTGACTTCCATTATGTACTTTTACACTTCATTTCAGGATCATATTGGCACATCCATGTTTCATCACCAGTGATAACACAGACCAAAACATCATCTTGCATCTCCAAAAGGTCTTGGCAAACTTCAATTCTCCTGTGCTTTGTTCATTGGTGAGCTCTCTAAGGACCATTTCTGCACACACCTTTCTCATGTCAAGATTTTCAGTGAAGACTTTCCTAACTGTTTCTCTATCAATGTTTACTTGGTTTGTTATGCTTCTCAGAGTCAGGCAACAATTTTGACGCACAATCCAATGAATTTTTGCAATGTTTTCATCTGTTCTGCTAGTTACTGACCATTCTGACATCTCTTTATCAGTTTTTTTTCCCCTCAGAAAAAAGTTTAATCCATTCGTAAACTGCTGTTTTCTTCATGGCATTATCCCCATAAACTTGGACTCACATATCTGCTTTCACTTCCACTCTTGACAATTTAACAAGAAATTTAATATTTGTTCATTGTTCTAATTCAAGCTTGACATTCTCGTGATGGCGCACATAAACAAGCAATAATAATAATGAATACCACTCAGCAAAAAAATGCCACATGTCGACAAGAACACAGCTGATAAGATACTGATATACCAATACCAAGATTATGAAACCATACCGAGTTGTTTGTACAGTGCTTTCAATGTAAGTGCACTGTGGCAAGTTCACAAACTTAATTGTCAGACCTTGTATTAAATTTATTCTGGATTTACAATTTAGACTCTTTTCAAAAAGTTAGACAATACAAATAAACTCTTTTAATGACTTAAACATCAAGTATACCAGCTAACTAATATTTTTGTTAGGATTGTTTTATTAGAATTGATAGAATAACATATGACTCTTTTAGACTTTTTCTATAGTTTTTTTTTTTTAAAAAAGGCAATAGACTGGATTATTTTTACATAAGGCAAAAATCTAGCAAACCCCCCCCCCCCAAAAAAAAAATGATAGAAGCAATAAAGTATTACAGATTTGGATAAGAAAGACCAAGAGGTTAGACCCATCTCATAGCTTTATTCCTGAACTTGATCCTCTTGCAGTGTTTTCTATCAATCTCAGTCAATGATGTCACTATCCAGTCTTGGAAAATCATAAATCTGACAATCCTGTTTGACATTTCTCTTCCTCTCATCATATCCCATTGCCCTCTAGATCATGCCCTTATTTTCACAAAATCCTGACAATGTCAGGTCATAAACACTTCTTAAATCCTTTCATATTTTCCCAACTCTGCTACCAATACCTTAATTCAAGCTACCACTGTTTTGCACTTTACTTTACTTTATTTACTTTAATGTCATCCTAACTGTGGCCTCTCATTCTTCCAGGTCTTCTCCAGACTAGTGTCTATAAATTCTATTTAAAACCAGAGAGGGGAAGCTGGTATGGCTCAGCGGATTAAGCACTCGCTTTGCAGCCCTGGAGACCGAGGATCGAATCCTGGCTCCTGCCCAGGCGGACCCATAAGCTGAACTGGGGTGTGCCCCCAGTTCAGTTCTTTCCGGGGCCTATGTGGGAGGCTCCCGGCCAAGTCCCTGCCCTGCGCAGCCCCGTACCCACCTGTGGAGTAAAACTATATGGAAAACTAATGTTGTCAACTATGGAGACTGCTCTGGGCCTTCCCCTTTCTCTGTGTGTCTCTCTGTCTCTCTCTCTGTCAAAAAAAACAATAAAAATAAATCTTTAAAATCAGAGTGATTTGCTTAAGATGCAAATGTAATCATGTCTCTTGTATTCTTTTTCACTATTATTAGGATAAATACCAAAACCTTTAACAAGCCCTTCATAGCTAGATATGGTCTGATTCTGCTTCATCTCCCACGTAGAGCCTCCTCATTTCTCTATGTTCTAGATACACCACCCTCCTTTCAATTTTGATGCATGACATTTGTCTATAGAGTTTTAATTGTTTGCTTAAACCCATGTCTAGCACAGCCTGCACAGAGCAGTAGGCAATAAATATCTTCAGGAATGTTCAGGATTAATGAATGCATGCATGAATGAATGAAACAAATGTTGCAGGATAGCAGCATACTAGGTGGATATGTAGTACTAGAACTAGGCTTACCAGATGTAGCATTTTAAAAGGGACAGAAAAATGACAGTACTGTCCCATTTGAAATAATACTTCTTCTGGTCAGCCTAACTAGAACTCTTGCTCTGTCATGCAAAATATATATTTTAACTTGTTTTCTTCATAAATGGTCAGCACCATTGCATAGCATGTAAAGATCTAAAGTTATAATTCAAAGAAATAGTTCTTTGATTTCCAAGACAAGAGATAGTCATTTGCACTATGATTATGAATACAAAGCCTACTTTATTTATTACATGCATTAAAGTATCATTCATTCATAGTTTTTATCCATAGAAAATATCTTCACATGATGGTAATAAAGGCATGCATACAGAAGCACCCAAATTTTGACTGAGAAAGGAACAGATGTATTTGGGAGTAAAAATAACTTCAATAGCAATTTCTTCGAAAGAATACAATTTTAAAATAAATTTGGGGTTTAGGCTATTTTCTTATTTTCTTTAAGATTTTTTTTTTTTTTTTTTTTTGAGAGAATGTGAGTGAGAGAAAGAGGAGGGGTAAGGGCCCAGAGCAGTCTCCATAGCTGTACATCAATAGTTGTGACACAGTTTCATTCCACGCAGATAGATGTGCGGCCACATGGGGCCGGAATCAAACTGGGAGCCTCCCACATGGGAGGCAGCATAGTTTAGCACATGGGCTTTCAAGGCCTCAGTGTCAAGATTTGATCCCTGGACCTCGAAGTTGCAAGGCAAGCACTCAACCTGTTAATCTATCCCAGCATTCCAGCTAGTTTATTAAAAGGGCTGCTGAATTGACTCTGAACTGGGAGTTGTAATTTAACCTGGTCAATTTATCCCATGATGCGGTAAAAAGAAACTCAATTGTGTGGAGGAGGAGAAATTAGGGGAAGATTAATATCTACTATGAACTATACAATGTATTAAGAATTTAATATATGCTATCTGTCTTAATCCTTACAACAAGCTGAAAGACTACCTGCTGTTGCAGTAGTCCTCCCTTATCCACAGGTATATGTTCTAAGACCCACAGCGGATGACTGAAACCATGGATAAGACTGAACCCTTATATACATACACAGTTTTTTCCTATGCATACATACCTTTTCACTTAAAGAAAGCACTTTATTACTTCTCTTTGGCATATCTGAATTGCTAGCATCAATACTCTTGCACTTTGAAGCCATTATTCAGTAATATAAGGATAACTTGAATAAAAGCACTGTGATACCCCAACAGTAAATCTGATAACAGAGTGGGCTACTGAACTAACATTTGGAGACTGTATACAGAGTGGTTGAGCTGGACAAAGGGATGACATGCATTCTGGGTGAGATGGAGCAAAATGCCATCATGCTACTCAGAATAGCATAGAATATGAAACTTACAAATTGGTTATTTCTGGAATTTTCCATTTATATTATTCAGACTGTTGTTGACCATGGGTAACTATAACTATGGAAAGTGAAACTGTGGATAAGGGGGGACTATAGTGTCCCCAGTTTACTGTTAAGAGACAGTACCTGAGAGGCCACACAAATATTAAGGGGCAGCTGTAGTATTTGTTTGACTCTAAAGGCATCTCTTAATTTCCTGTGATTAATTGCAAAGCTCCCCTTCTCATTATTTTTCCTTCTCAATAACCACCATAGGGGGTGACAGGATAGCTCAACAGGTTGAAAGCTTGCCTTGCAACTGTGAGGTCCAGGGATCAAATCCTGGCCCCAGCCTATGCAAGCCCATATGCTGAACTGTGGCGAAACCAGTAACCACCGGGATGGCTCAGTGGCGAAGGTTCTCACCTACCATGCAGGAGGCCTCTGGTGCAGTTCCCACCCAACACAGCCCCACATCCACCTGTGTGGAATGAAACTGTCACAACTAATGATGTACCACTATGGAGACTGCTCTGGGCTTTTCCCCCTTCTTTCTGTCTCTCAACTTCTCTCAAAAACAATAAAATAAACCTTTAAAAAAAATAAAATAAAATAACCACCAAAAATCTTCCTTGTCATTTCGGGTTATTTTCCTATATAAGTTTTGAAGTTACTGAATTCTTGCTACTCTAACAGTTACGAGGGTGAGCTGATAAATTTTGCCTGCACTGTAATATTTTTTGCTACTTTAGACATATCCAGATATAACCAATTCTGTATAGTCACATGGTATTGCCCTCCATCATTCTTGACCTTGCACACACAGATAATTACATTTTTCACCCAGTACACATAGAAATAGACAAGTATTCAGACATTTGGTTCTAAAAGTGTGGTATTATTGAATTCTTAATAGCAAAAAAATTCCTTCAAGTTTTCTGAAACTTTTGAGAAAGAAAGTGAGGGCTTCTTAAAGAACATTACAGGTGATGAAACTTGGGTCTATCATTATGACCCTGAGAACAAAAGGCAGTCAATGGAATATTGCCATAATGGATCACCTTTCCAGCCAAAAAAAAACAACAACAAAAAAAAGCTTAGGCCATGGCTGGGAAGGTCCTGTTAACTGTTTTTTGGTCTGAACACTCTTCCATTTCTATGTGCACTGGGTGAAAAATATAAGCATCTATGTGTGCAAGATCAAGAATGATGGAGGGAAGGTAGCATGTGACTACCCAGAACCAATTATATCCAGATATGTCTAATGTAATAAAAAATATTATAGTGGAGGCAAAATTTATCAACCAGTCTTTGTGCTTTGTTACCCCAAGTTACTTCTATTATTATGAAATTTACTATAGTGCTGTCTTGATGTCTTCATTATTTCTACCATTCTCTGAATGAGATGATACATTAAAGATCAATCATTGACTAAAACTTTTCCTTTCAAAATTTATTGTCATTTGTCTGAATAGAAAATGTTGAAATCTGAAGGTTTGATTTCATCAAAGATATTTGCTATAAAACTACTCCTGTACATCTTCAGTGACCTATCTTTTAATTATATGCTTCATATATCCTCCATGCAAAGACTGCATGTTAAAGGCTCATTTCTAGGCTACTCACCAAGTTTCCTGTATTCTAACTTGATTTAAATAATATAAATTCTAAAGAAAATAATTTCAAAGTTAAAGGTTATAATAGCATATATTTGAACAAAGAATAAAACATTCTGATGTCTTCTTTACAGTGTAGATTGTTAGACTGAATCTATAATTTTCATATTCATCTCTAATTTTAAAGGCAGCTCACTTCAAATTAATCAACTAAGATGTAGACTGTGGTTTTATATTGCTAGTAATTTGCTAAACATTTCACTGCAAGATTGTTTTTGTTGGTTTTTTTTTTTGTCTTTTGTGAAAGAAAATATTTGTTTTTCATGAAGGCTTTAGTCCAGAAAATAATTTTTTGTTTTTTGTAAAAATAACATCATTATTCTTCCAAATTGTCTACTTCTGAGCATTAATCCTATGTGGATTAATTGAAGGATGATAGAAAGAACAAATTTTAATTAAACATGGAGTCATACTATATTACTATAAAATACTGCAAACAAAACCAAATCTGGACTGAAATAAGAAAGGTTCTTTTTGGTTTTTGTTTGTTTGTTTTTTCAGAAGAAAGATTACTGCAATAGGGAAAACTTTCTAATCTCAGATATCTTCAAGCATCTCAAAATCAAACAGAAATAGTCTTTTCTTTTGTAGAGTCAGGAGGGGTGCAATGGATTGAATTGTGTTTCCCAAAAAGATATATTGAAGTCCTGATGCCCAGTACCTCAGAATGTGACCTTGTTTGGCAATAGGGTCACTGCAGATAGTAAAGATGAGGTCAAACATAAGTAGGGTGGGCCTTTAATCCAAAAGGACTAGAAGAATAACATGTGAAGATAGTGACAGATACTGGAGTGATGTAGCTACAAACTAAGAAAAGCCAATGATTAACAGGTACCACCAGAAGCTACAAAGAGGAAAGGAAGGGCTGTGGCCCCTCCGAGGAAACAGGCCCTGCTACACCTTGTAAGCCTTCCAGATTTCTAGCCTTCACAAGTATAAGAGAATAAATCCCTGTTTTAAAGCACTCAGTTTATGATCATTTGTTATAGCAGGCTTACAGAGCTCATACAAGAGGTAAGACATTTTTTAAGAGGAAGTTGGATAAACAAGGTGAAATGGCCCGTGGGGTTTGATAGGAAAAGTGCCTTGCTGTGTCAGCTGGTCCTCAGAAAAAGCTGATGAAGGGGCTCATCTCGCTTTTTAATGAGTTCTCAGGCTAGGAGATAAGCAGAATTCACAGGAAGGAGAAAAGCTTGACTAAAGTTTAATTAAGACACACAGAGAGTAAGAAACAGGCAGTTATGAACCCCTGGTCAGTATGCAATTAATTTTATTTGAATTTGTTTTGAAATAATAAAACAATAATTAAGTAAAACTAAAGAGACTGATGAAATTCAGATGTTTCTCCACATTAAAACACGATGATTTCCAAAAGATTTCTCTAAAGACTATTATGTAAGAGGTCAGAGTTAATGTTTTGTTTAACTACAGGATTCAGCTTTAAACATTATCTTTTGACTAGATACTAAGAGAGATGGGATTCAGCACAACGATATGTGCTTTTTGCCTACTAGAGTCTTATCTCAACTGTTTGTTAGGTGTATTATTAGTTTCACATTGTCAAATTTTATAAGTTGTACAGACATAATCTCCATAATTTTTCATCAGTCCACTCATCACAGGGTCTCTATTCATTCTAGAAATATTTTTTTTGTCCATCTTTTGGCTGGCTGAATTCTGGCATAAAAGCAATTTTCTTTTCAATTTTTTATTTTTATTGTTTTTGACAGATGGATACAGAGAGAAGGAGGGCGGGGGTGGGGGTGGGGGAGGAGACAAAACAGTCTCCATAGTTGCACATCATTGGTTTTTCCACATAGTTTCATTCCACAGGTGGGCGTGGGGCTGCACAGGGCAGGAAATGGGCCAGGGTCTCACCTCAGTGAGAACTGAACTGGGGGCACTCCCCAGTTCAGCATATGGGTCCACTCGGGCCGGGACCAGGATTCGATCCTCGGTCCCCAGGACTGCAAAGTGAGCGCTCAACCCACTGAGTCATCCAGGCTTCTCCCTTCTTTTCAATTTTAATAACAGCCTACTTATTCTGTTTTTGTACTCTTAATAATACCTGTCTTTTCATTTAAACTTAAAGAACAGTTTGGCTAGGTATATATTTATCAAGTCATACTTTCTTTTCCTTAAAATTTTGTAGATATTGCTTCTTTGTTTTCTAGCACTGAATGGGGTTTGAGTGAAGTCTCAGACCAATCATATTTATTCCTCATTTGTAACTTGCTTTGTAACTTCCTATCTGCTAGAACATCCTTATGATTTTTTACTTTATTCTCCTTGGTTATTAAATTCACCCAAATATAATTTGGTATTAAATAGTAGATATCAGTTTGTCCCAGGGGCACAGAATGCAGATTTGGTCTTCAAATAAAATTTTTGTTAAAAAAATTATTTATTTATATTTAATCTCTCGTGTTCTCTTTCATTGGAGTGCCATCTATGCATTTGTTGGGTTCTTACTGATGGATTTTTATATCTATTATCAACTCTAAAGTCATTTTCATGTTCTTATTCTTTTCTATTTTGTTTTCAGTGAGTTCTTCAAACCTATTTGCACTTTGTGTCCTGACTTTGTGTTTATTATAGTTTTTGGTGGTTCTAATGTAGCTCATATATAACACAGCTTTCTTGTCTCAAGTTTGTTTTGAATAATTTCTTCAAGCCTACCCATGCTATGTGTCCCTAACTTTCTTTAATTTACATTTATTTGGTTTTTGGTGTTTCCAACATAGTTTCAAGTCTCTACTTGTTTATTATTGTCTTGAATTTCTATTTTAACCTCTTCCTCCTAACTTTTAATCTCTTTTCATGGCTTTATAATCCCTTTTGTATCATTGTTTCTCCTTTTTAGTTCTCTCTTTTTCTGCGTAGTCTATTCGGGTTGCTATAAAAAAATATCACAGACTGGTGGCCTTATTAAACAGAAACTTACTTCTCACACGACCGGAGGCTGTAAGTCCTAGATCAGGGTGCCAGCTCAATCAGGTGAGGGCCCTCTTTCGGGTAGCAAATTGTCAACTTCTCTTTGTATCCTCACGTGGCAGAAAAGAAAAGGAGCTCTCTAGGGTTCCTTTGATAAGGGCACTAATCCCACGCAGGAGGGATGTACCCTTATGACCCAAGGACCTCCCAAAGGCCCTGCCTCACAATACCACACTTTGAGCTTTAGGATAAGAAGATCAATATATGAATTTGGGGAGGATACAAGCGTTCCGACTATATACAGATGGTGCCAAAAGAATATACATATATTTTGGGAAAGAAAAAAAGGTATTAAAATTGTAATACTCAATATATACTGTTAACAAAAGATGAATACAAGTCATGTTTGACTTCTGCTAATATAAGAGGTGTTCAAAATGTTACCATAAATGTCCAGATACTTCTGATTACAGCAAGCTACTGCATGAGCAACGTTAACCAAAGTGTCCACTTGTATATGGCTGAGCACGCTATTTCAATTCGCCATGCATCTCAAACTTATCAGGAATATGTGCAACTATTAAGCATGTTGGAGATTCTGTTATATAATCACGCCTCCATTGTCATACTTCCAGAACTTTCTTGAATTTCAAATACCACTTCAAAATGGTTTTGCGCTCCTCAAACAACAACTATACTTCTGCCATTGTTTATTTTTACTGTCCTGCCTGTCACATGGTGACACTAGCATTCATTTGATTAATGCCATCTTTTTAGTGAACATCATACTACACATTACTACCGTAAATCAACTTTGAAAAGTAATACATAGATAACATCTCTTAAAATGGGTATACATTTTTTGGCACCCTCAGTATATACTGAGAAAGAGACAGAGACAAAAATAGAAACATAGAGACACAGAGAGAGAGACAGACAGAAAGACAGAGACAGAGAAAGAGAATACTGTAGTTTCTTTGAAAGTATGGACAATTATTTGTCAAATAATTTCCTGTGTCTTTTTGGATGATTTAAGTTTGTGATCTATGTCAAACACTGAGTGCTTGCTATTTGCATACAAAGTTGTAAGTCCTTTATGCTAATTTTCTCATTAATATTTGCTTTATTTGTTTTTCATATGCTATTTTACTTTTTTTTTTTACATTTCTAATTATTAGTCAGATTTGAAGGAATGAATGAGCTGCTTACTGTAGACTGTAAAGCAGTGTTGCCATGAGGGAATTATGGAGTAAGCTGAAGTTGTCAATAGACTATTGGGCTTGATGTTTCCAACACTTTCTCCCAAAATATATGATTTTCATATATCATTGGAACATTTTCCTTCAATTTTCTTATAGCTAGGCTTGTACATAGAAAGCACTTTATATTCATTGCAATCTGGCCCTTATTTTGTTCTCTGCACCCTCCATCCTACCCTACTTCCAGCAGTGGCAAATTCATCACTCATCCCATTTTCCCCCTCAGCCAAACTCAACTAAACAGTAACTACAAACCCAAGTGCCTATAAGAACCATACCAGTACATATAGATATTATTATTATATACAAGTATACTAGCTTTGATAAGCCAGCTACTTTTTACATTAAAAAGTCTTTTAAAGATCAATCTGGGGAAAGCCGGGACGGCTCAGCGGGTTGAGCGCTCACTTTGAGGCCACGAGGACCGAGGATCGAATCCCGGCTCCGGCCCAGGCAGGACCCACATGCTGAGCTGGGGAGTTCCCACAGTTTGGTTCTCTAGCTGTCTCTGTCTCTGTCTCTCTCTCTATCTGTCAAAAGTAAAATAGAAATAAATATGCACTGAAGATAAAATAATTACTCTCTATAAATATAAAAAAAAAAAAAGATATAAAAAAAGATCAATCTGACATTTTTCTCCATTTCCTTAGTCAAACTCCATTAAAAACAAGTTACAAGCAAAAAGATGTTATACACACACAAATACAAAAAAAACCCCCAAAAATTAAAGTATGAGGGATAGAGACAATGAATTGATCTCAATGAAATAAGGAACTTACCACACGCTAAACCACAGACTATTAAGCACACCAACCAAACACTGAGAAGACTTTCAGAAGCAGAGGCAGCATGCAAAGAAGCAACACATCACACTTCTGACCTTGAGGACACAATTCTCTTCACAAAATAAATGTGCCCATCCTGAAGGGCATATCCAACCATCCATCTATCTATCATCTAATTTAAATTTTCTTTTTCGGGGAAGGTGGGATGGCCCAACGGGTTAAGCGCTTGCTTTGCAGCCCTGGAACCTGAGGATCGAATACCGGCCTCGGCCCATGTGGACCCATATGCTGAACTGGGGTGTGCCCCCAGTTCAGTTCTTTTTTTACTTTTTTTTAAGATTTATTTTTATTGTTTTTGAAAGAGATACAGAGACAGAGATAGAGAGAAGAGGGAGGGCCCAGAACAGTCTCCATAGCTGCACATCATCAGTTTTTCCACATAGTTTCATTCCACAGGTGGGCGCGGGGCTGCACAGGGCAGGACCTGGGCCAGGGTCTCGCCCCGGTGAGAACCAAACTGGGGGCACTCCCTAGTTCAGCATATGGGTCCGCACAGGATGGGGCCGGGATTTGATCCTCGGTCCTTGGGGCTGCAAAGTGAGCGCTTAAACCATTGAGCCATCCTGTCTTCCCCTCCAGTTCAGTTCTTGCCGAGGCCTATATGGGAGGCTCCCGGCCCAGTTCCTGCCCTGCACAGCCCCACGCCCACCTGTGGAGTGAAACTATATGGAAAACTAATGTCAACTATGGAGACTGCTCTGGGCCCTCCCCCTTCTCTCTGTCTCTCTGTCTCTCTCTGTCAAAAAACAATAAAAATAAATCTTTAAAATTACTTTTCAATGCTTCCTTGTCCTATTGCTGTGGTTTATATAGTCACATTAACCTCTCTGGTAAAACATTTTTCCTTTACTTAAGGTAGGGAAAATAATTGATATCACCCATTAATCCTGCTTATCCTTTTGAAGTGTGACTAAGAGTTATCTGCCAGTGTAGTAGTTATCAATTTATAGGTCTCTGAGCTTTTTCTCATATGACAACTGATCTAAAGTAGAGTATGAGTTTTCCTGACAAATTACATTAGAAACAAATGAGCATAAACTTTCCTTTCCACTTTGGCTAAAATGTTACTAATTCAGGGTGACAACAATGATTTCTAGCGCTAATCTGTAAATCTGGGTGCAGTTACTATGACTTGCATTAACTTTTAAATGGTGTGGAATCTGAATTATTTGTTGACAAATTCAACTTATTTTATAGACCAAACTTTTCAAAACAGGGGACCCATATTGATTACTTCATATCTTATTATAATAAATGAAAGTTTAACATCAATGTAAATATTCAACAATATTGAGGTATAGAAGAAAATATTAATATTAAAAGTAATGTTTCTGAAACATTTAATAAAACATAAAAGTTCAGGATATACTCATAAGAAGAAAGAAAATTGATATAAAATAATTTTGTTATCTCAGTTTTAGGGAAGTATATAATATATACATAAACTAAGTGAGAGGAGACATATTAGTCTGTTAATTGTGATTCTCTTTGGGTCACAGTCAAAAATTATGGGTAACCTCTAATTTTCTTCATTTTTTTTTAAGCTTTTTTGTGTTGCTTGTTTTTTGTTTTTTTTTTTTAATTTTATTGTTTTTGAGAGAAGGTGAGAAAGAGAGACAGAAAGAGGGCTAATGGCCCAGAGAAGTCTCCATAGTTGTACATCATTAGTTGTGACATAGTTTTATTTCACACAGGTAGATGTGGGGCCACGCAGGGTGGGACCCGAACTCGGGGCCTCCCACAGGGGAGATGAGAACCTTCCCTGCAGGGCTCAGCTGTTACCAGTTGCGCTGCAGTTCAGCATATGGGTTTGCATGGGCTGGGCCGGATTCAATCCATGGACCTCGCAGTTGCAAGGCAAGTGCTCAACCTATTGAGCTATCCCAGCATCCCTCTAATTTTCTTCTTTATGTTTACACTGAATCCACTAAGTTGTCTGCATTAGACACGAGTTTTAGAAAAGGACAGATAAAATTTTATAAAAAGTGATCTAAAGAAAAAGAAATAACAAAAAAGTCTGGAATTGTCTTAATGCTGTAATGGAAATTAGCAAGGTAAAAAGAAGGGTAGGTTAATGATCCATTCTTTCTTCCGAGCTGACTCCTGAGCCTCTCTTTAGGCTTTCACTCTTGTTAACCTTCACTGATCCACTTGTTTACTTGACCAGCCTAAAAAAATGTTCAATCTCAACATAAAGAAGAGATGGAACATGCCTCCTTTGATTCTAAACACAAAAATGGTACCGGTAAAATGAATAAATGTATGAAAATAATCAAAGGCACACTTTTTTAAAGGTTAGCACTTTTTTCCTCTAGTACATTTTCTCTCTCAGTATGTTAAAGGAAATACGCTCTGGTAAACTCTTGGGTTATCTATAGCCTCCAACATTTATGCCGTAACTGCTATAAAAATACCAATAATAATAATAATCAATATAGTATGTCTAAAGCACTTTTGAAATGAAAATTGTATTATATGTTTCACTTTTTATTTAATAAAAGAACTAGAAATTCTTAAATACAATAGATATAGAGGATATTTAGTCAAGAAATAATCTAGTTCTTAGTTATAGATTTTTATATTAAAATGAGAAAGCCTTCCAGTTTAATGACTATTATTATTACATTTCCAGGTTTTAGGTAAAGAAGAGTTGCTTAGGTTCACATTTCTATCTTAACCAATTTTCACAATTTAATGAAGAGATAAAATTGCAGCTGAGGCAAAGGAGAAAAGTTAGCACCCTGGTGAGAGCTATTTATTACAATGCCTAATGGAAGTCAGAATTGGTTGCAATCCCAAAAAGCTCTCTGAGAGGTATTTGATAAGTTATTTGAAAGAAATTCTTTAAATATGTAATTATTTTGGAAAAGCATCTAAACTATATTTCTAGTATATAAGGCACCCTATCATAATAGTTGTTTTGTTGTTGGACATGATTTTAGAAAGGATATTGAACCATTTCCCTGCTGAAACTATGTGCATGTAAATATTTTGCTCCTGTATGACTCTTCTCCAGGGAAAGGACTACCTTCAAGCACTCTGGTTTGTTTTCAAGGCTCTTATTCTCAGTTAGAAACACAAAGGTGAGGTCAGTAAAGGAACCTCAACCCATTCAGCATTAGGGTCTTTGTCAGCTATCACCAATGGCAGGGTTTATGACAAATGAGGAGTCAGGCTTCCAGCTGAATTTCAGTGTAGTTATTTTTGTTTTAATGTATGTGTGAATCAATTAATCCTGTCATAGAAGGGCATCGTAAACTGTGTGCCAGAGTTAATGAGTCAGCCATTATCACATCATTACACCAGCTGGCATAATGTAGCATGTGTTGTTTGTCATAATATACACTGCCATGCTTAACAACCATTAATTGTTTACATGAGCAGTAGTATTTTTCTTCAAAGAACCTTCAGTGACTGGTTAATATTTTGAAGGCTTTTTAAGTGAATACCGGTAACTTCTACAAGGAAAAGACAGTCTCACCAACATAGCCCACATTACAAGAAACTAAAATAAAGGGAAGACAATCAGAAGACAGTGAAAGTCTTGAGGATCTTTCAAATAGAACTGCAATGCTGCAGAACCAACTAAATCACAAGACTGATTGCAAGGCTGATTCAACTACCACTTAGAAATAACCTCCTAAATGAAAGAAAAAATGTTGTCTTTAGAAAAAGTTGTTAAGGTGGAATTCCCTATTGGTATGCTTTTAGAAGATCAATGAAGCCTATACCCAGGATTTATGTATGACTACCAGGACTCCCTGAGAGAAGCTATAATCATGAGTATTTATCTCTATCTACCTGCCTACCTACCTACCTATCATCTATCTATCTATGATCTATCTATCTATCTGTCTATCTATCTATCATCTATCATCAACCTACCTATCTAATCTATCTATAATCATTATGAAAGGCTTAGCTATTGTGGTTTTCTTGGCTGATGCAAGGCAGTATATATCCATTACAGTTCAAAGTTATAGTTTACCAGCTTTCTGAGGATTAGTTTTAGGTGACTTTTGAACATTGTCATTGGCCATATGGCTTTCTACAGTAAACACAGAGACTGTGAATAAAGGTAAAGTTTCCAAGAGTCAGAAGCAGAAATTGTGGTGACTTTTATCCATTTGAACTCAAAGCTCATTTTCTTAATGAAGATTTGGTCATAGATTAACAACGTCTAAGTTAGCCAAAGAGATTTAGGAGGAAGATAAATTTAATAAAACCATGAATAATTTTACAAGGAAGACATTAAAATGAATATACAAGGTCTGACAATTAAGTTTGCAAACTAGCCACCATGCACTTACATTGGCAGCACTGTACAAACTCAGTAAGATTTTATAACCTTGGTATATCAGAGTCTCACAGCTGTGTTCATGTAGACATGTGGTGGTGTCTTCCTCAGTGGTGTTCATTACTGTTGTGTGTTCTTGTGTGTCATTGTAAGAATATCAGAGCTTGAGTTAGAGCAACAAACAAACATTCAAATTCTTATTAAACTTGGCAAGAGTGGAAGTGAAATCAGGGACATGTTAGTCCAAGTTTATGGGGATAATGCCATAAAGAAAATGGCAGTGTACAGATGGATTAAATGCTTTTCTTTTTTTTAAATTTATTGTTTGAGAGAAGGTGAGAGAGAGAAAAAAAAATGGGGGTGGTAAGGCTGAGCATTATCCATAGTTGTACATCATTAGTTGTGACATAGATTCATTCCACACAGGTAGATGTGGGGCCGTGCAGGACGTGAACCGAACTGGGGGACTCTTGCATGGGAGGTAAGAACCTTCGCTGCCAAGCCATCCTGGCAATTGCCAGTTTGCACCACAGTTTAGTATGTGGGTTTGCATAGGCTGGGTTAGGATTTAATCCCCAGACCTCATGGCTAGAAAAAAAGCACTCAACCTGTTGAGCTATCCTGGCATCCCTTAAACACTTATTTGAGAGGACAGAAAGCATCGAGGTCAGGGCAGCCAGTAACAAACAGAACTGACAAAGCATTATAAAACTTTGTCCAATGGTGCGTCAAAATCATTGGCTGACTGTGAGAAGCACAGCAGATCAAGTACACATCAACAGAGAAACAGTAGGAAAATATTCACTGAAAATTTTGGCATGAGAAAGCTGTGTACAAAAATGGTCCCAAAGGAGCTTACCAAGAAGCACAGCAAAGGAGAGCCAAAATTTGCCAAGATCTTTTGAAGAGGCAAGACGATGTTTTGGGCTGTGTTATCACTGGTGATGAAACACAGGTGTACCAATATGACCCTGAAATAAAGCGTGAAAGTGCACAATAAAAGTCTGCCAATTTTCCACAGCCAATAATGTTCCAACTGTTCAAATCCAGAGTCAAAACAATGTTGCTAACCTTTTAATGTTAGAGGGAGTCTTCATTATGAATTTGTACCAAATGAACAGTCAACCAAATTCACTATCTCGAAGTGCTAAAAAGTCTGTGTGAAAAAGTTAGATGAAAATGACCTGAACTTTTCAACAACTCATGCTTTTTGCATCACGACAATGTACCAGCTCATACGGCACTGTCTGTGAGGGATTTTTTAGCCAGAAAACAAATAAGTGTATTAGAGCACCCTTCCTACTCACCTGATCAGACTTCCAATAACTTTTTTCTTTACCGGGAGATGAAGGAAATATTGAAAGAATGACATTTTGATGACATTTGGGACATCAAAGGCAATATGACAACGGCTCTGATTGCCATTCCAGATAAGAAAACTCAACTTGCTTTGAAGGGTGGACTAGGTGCTGGCATCAGTGCATAGCTTTCCAAGGGGAGCACTTCAAAGGTGACCATAGTGATATTCAGCAATGAGGTATGTAGCACCTTTTCTAGGAGGAGTTCCCGAACTTAATTGTCAGGCGGCATAAGCAAAAAATTCGTTGAACGTGAATAGTGAAAAAAATCCTATAATGAACATGAAAGCAGTTTACAATGTGTATACACTATATGCTACAATTACAGCTACAATTGTATTCCAGTTTTTTTTAATTGTTGTTTTATAACAGTACAATTGACCACAGAGACTTGCTCTATGTTTGGGAAGAATTATTCCTGGTTTTTGAGAATTTCACTTATTAGGCACTATAATATATCATTTTTATTTTTATAAGCACAAACACAAACACATATATCTTTGCTTTCTGAAGTGATAAAGCAAGCTTCTTTTGCTGTCCTTTATGCTACTGTATTTCTCACTTGCATGTATTTTTCAGTAACATAGACATGCTTAAAATGAACAAAGAAAGGCAATGTACAAATGTCCATGGTTTATTTGGTTGGAGAAGTTCTTCTCATACTTTAACGTACATAAGAATAGGATGATTATTAAAAAGGTAGGTTTCCAAAGACTCTGATTTAGTTGATATCAACTGTATATAAACTGAAACCCAGTAACCTATATTTTAATAGCTCCCTATGAATCTCCTATCCTGGCAGAATCATAGAAATATAATTTCTAGGATATAAATAAAAGAGTAATAATAAAGATAGAAATATGATAGAAATAAAGGAAAAATAATAACTTTGGACCAATCAATACCATAGAATCTCAAAAATAGTTTACATTGCATACAAAAACAAAATGTAATATATCGAGGTCTTAAAAGCATAAAAGCACTGTATGCCTTTAAAAATCTTTTTCAATTGAAATTGGGATACATTTGTGTAACAAAAATATAAAAAGGAAAAAGTATGCATATTTCCCTTTCATAATTTGATTATCTATAATCAGGTTAAATTAGTTCCATGGAGCTAAATTTTCTCTGCATCAATACTATCAGAAAGTGAGATAGTGAATACATTCAAAATAAGCCTATCCTGTCCAAAAACATCCCAATGACCTGGAACTACATATCTCCAAGGATCCACAGAGGAAAGGGCAATATGTAGACTGAACCAAGTGAAATTTCCAGCAGTCATCTGTTTTTGACTCACAAAAGGTAGTAATTTCATTTAGTCCAACCTCCCATTAGCAGTGGAAAATATCTAAACCACTTATCACTGACAACGAAGGACACACTGACATTTTAAATAAAATAAGCCATAAAAAAAAATCAATGAAGTCAAATAAGTCCTTTAGCTACTCAAGATATGTCTTACATCATGGGTGAGGTAGAAATGGAAATGTTAACCTTCCTTGAAAATGATGAGAAAAGACTGTAAGACTTTCTTGCCTTGTAGCCTTTTCTACATCCTGGTTCTTCGCCTGGAATATTCTTCAGAATGACTGATTTCCAGACTCAGACTAAATGTTCAGTCTTCAGAGACCTTTTTAGCCACCTGATTTTTTTTTTTTAACATTAATTTTGTGTTTGAAAGAAGGTGAGAGAGAAAGAGAGAAAGAAGGGGAGAGGGCCCACAGCAGCCTCCATAGTTGTACATCATTAGTTGTGACATAGCTGCATTCCACACAGGTGGATTGGGGCGGTGGGGGTGGGGGTGGGGGTGGGAATTGAACCAGAGCCTCCTGCATGGGAAGAGAGAACCTTTGCTGTTGAGCCATCCCAGTGGTTAACAGCTGTGCCACAGTTCAGCATGTGGGGTTGCATGGGCCAGGGCTGGGAATTGAACCTCAGACCTCACGAATATGAAGCAAGTGCTCAATCACTGAGCTATCCTGGCATCCTGCCATCTGATGGAAAATATAAGTCCTCCCCAGCCCATTCCCTCACACCACACATCACCATTTGTGATTATACTTCTGTGTCTTTGCTCAAGTCACAATAGTCTGTCTCTCCAGACTATTCTAAGTTCAAGGAGGACAAACATTATGCATGTAGACGTACAATAAAAAGCTTTTGCATAAATTAATCAGTTAATCTGCTCTTCTCCATTAATATATAAGCATCCAAATCTCTTTTTCTTTCTACTAAGTATTAGGGATATCCCAACAAACTTAAATTTATTAAATAAACATAATGGAAAAGTAAATTCGTTTTCAAAAGTAGCTTCAAATAATTAAGCTGCATGTAAATAATGAAGAACATCAAAAGGAAATAACTAAATACTTTTTTTAAAGATTTTATTGGGTTTTTTTGACAGAGACAGAGACAAAGACAGAGACATAGAGAAGGAGGAGGGTCCAGAGCAGTCTCCATAGTGGTATGAAAGTATTTTATTGGAATGCTCAGAAAATCATTACTGTTTTAAAGGGACAATGAAAAGTTGATGTGAGTTAGACTAAAATCAATTTCACTGACATAATTTTCAAAAACCCTAACTTTAAGGTGATCCAAGTAGTTTATAGAGTCCTGACCAACAGTCTTACTGTTTCTATCTTCATGAATATCACATTTATTAACACACTAAATCAATTGAATACTTAATCTGATTAACAGTATACCCATCTACCCAAAAGGGGATGCCAGGATGGCTCAGTGGTTGAGAGCTTGCTTCGTAATCATGAGGTCTGGGATTCGATTCCTGGCCCCAGCCCATCAAATCCTATATACCGAACTGCAGCACAACTGGTAACCACAGGGATGGCTCCACAATGAAGGTTCTTGCCTCCCATGCCGGAAACTCCCCAGTTCAGTTCCCAGCCTGTGCAGTCCCACATCCACCTATGTGAAATGAGCCTTGTCACAACTAATGATGTACAACAGTGGAGACTGCTCTGGGCCCTCTCCCCTTCTCTCTCTCTCACACTCACCTTCTCTCAAAATAAAATAAAAAAAGAAAAAAAGATGTGGGAATGAACACTTACGATGAGAAGAACTCTGGAATCTAATGTACCTGCTAATCACCCATCTATCTGTGGTTAGGTCACCATAATCAGCATGTGGCTTTTTGCCTCATTTTTTGTGAACTTTGGAATACTAACACACTAAAATCCTAATAGGCTTTGATAAAAATTACTCTCTTAATTTTAACCTATGAATAATCCAATGCCCAAGAAATAAAGTAACACCTTTTGTGTACATGGATAAAAAAGTGGTAACAATTTCTCTCATAACTAAAAAGCACAGGTCACAACTTTGCCTGTGATCTCAAATTGCCTCAAAATCACCATAGAATACTTTACACTCTTCTGATGGATGATGTGGTATTTCTCATTTCTAGTTATCAGAGCTATGCAATATGTTTTGCCAGGTAAATAACTTTGTTTCAGATTCATTTCTAATTAAACTTTCTGGGTCAAGCCTGCTAATTGCCAAAATGTGACTTTGAATACAAGATAATATCTCAGGAAGGGTTAAATTGAAGTCGTTGAAAACAAGTTTGAAGGCAGCTCCATCCAAATGCCTTCCTGCCTCTAGATTTGTGCACTCTCGATTCTCCCTGCTCATAGTGCTCTTCCCTAGGTGGGCACCTTCCTCACCTTGTCAGGTCCCTGCTCAAATATTACCTTCTCAGTGAGGCCTTTCCTGAGCACAATAATGAAAACTGCCAATAACCCCTACTTCCCATTCCCATTCCCCACATTATTTTTCTCTGTGACATTTCTTATCATATGAAACAAACAAACAAAAAATTTTAGCTAGATAGATAGATAGATAGATAGATAGATAGATAGATAGATAGATAGAGATGTTTCCTCCACTAGAATGTAAGCTTTATGTAGGCAGAGATTTTAGTTTGGTGCCACTTTCCTAGTGTCTAGCAGATACACAATATTTATTGAGCATATAAATGAATGAATATGTGAAGAATGAATGAATATAAATAAGGCAGCAAGCAAAATTATACCTTCTGGCATCCAAAATGGGGGTGAAGAAGTTTAATGTCACTTTTTCCAGATAACATGATCCTTTATATAGAAAACCCTAAAGATGCCACCAGAAAACTATTACAAATAATAAATGAATACAGTAAAGTTGCAGGATACAAAAATCAATGTACAAAAATTCATAGTATCTTTATACTTAAACAACGAAATTTCAGAAAAATGAGAAAAACGGTAACTCTTGTGATCAAAACAAAAAGAATAAAATACAATGAATTTAACAAATAATGTGAAGGACTTATACACGGAAAACCATAAGACACTATTAAAAGAATTTGGGGGAAGCCAGGATGGCTCAGTGGGTTAAGCGCTCACTTTGCAGCGCCAGGGACCGAGGATCAAATCCCGGCCCCGGCCCGTGCGGACCCATGTGCTGATCTGGGGAGTTCCCCCAGTTCAGTTCTCTCTGTCTCTGTATCTCTCTCTCTCTCTCTCTCTCCCTGTCTCTGTCAAAAACAATGAAAAATAAAATTTGAAGATACTAAGAATTGGAAAGATATTCCATGTTCATGGATTGAAAGAATCAACAGAGTTAAAATGGCCATATTACCCAAAGCAATATACAGATTTAATGCAATTCCCTTCAAAATCACACAGACATTTTTCTGAGAAATATATTTTAAAAATCATCAGATTCATGTGGAACCACAAAAGACCCCGAATTGACAAAGCAATCCTTCGAAAAAAGAATATAAAGCTGGAGGCATCACACTGCCCGACTTCAGTCTATACTAATAACAGTAATCAAATCAGCTTGGTATTGCCAGAAAAATAGACATACAGACCAATGGAACAGAATCAAAAACCCAGAAATAAACCCACAAATATATAAACAGATAATTCTTGACAAAGGAACAAAAAACATACAATGGAGAAAAGAAAGCCTTTTCAGTAGTAAATGGTGCTGGAAAAATTGGAAAACCACAAGCAGAAGGACGAATCTGGACTGTGAGCTGTCACCATATACCAAAATTACCTCAAAGTGGATTAAAGACCTCCACATAAGACCCGAAACAATAAACTGTATAGAAGAAAGTATAAATATTATACTTATAGACCTTGGGCCCAGAGAGCACTTTATGAACTTGAACCCAAAGGCAAGGGAAGTAAAAGCAAAAATAAATGAATGCAACTATATCAAACTGAAAATCTTCTGCACAGCAAAGGAAACCATCAAAAAAGAAAAAGAAAACCAACTGAATGGAAGAAAATATTTGCAAACAATGCCTCTGATAAGGGGCTAATATCTAAGAATATATAAAGAACTCATACAACTCAACAACAAAAAAAACAAATGATCTAATTAAAAAATGGGCAGAAGACCTAAACCGACTCTTCTCCCATGAAGACATAAAAAGAGCCAACAGATATATGAAAAAATGCTCAACATCACTAGAAATTAGGGAAATGCAAACCAAAACCACAATGAGATACCACCTCATACCTGTTAGAATGACTATAATCAACAAGACAAGGAATAACAAGTGCTGGAGAGGCTGTGGAGAAAAAGGAACCCTCATACACTGCTGGTGGGAATATAAAATGCTACGACAATGAAAGGCTGTATGGAGGCTCCTCAAAACAATTAGGAATGGAATTGTCCTATGACCCAGCAATCCATCTTCTGCGCATCTATCCAAAAATCTTGAAAACTTTAGTTCGCCAAGATACGTGTACCCCAATGTTCATCGCAGCACTGTTCATGGAGCCCAAGTTGTGGAAATGACCAAAGTGTCTTTTGATAGATGACTGGATAAAGAAGTTGTGGTATACTAACACAATAGAACACTACTCAGTGATAAGAAAAGATGAAATACAGCCATTTGGACAGACCTTGAAACCATCTAATTAAGCAAAGTAAGTCAGACTGAAAGAATCAAGAAACATATGACCTCACTTATAGGCAGATTATAAAACTGAAAGTAACAAAGAAACAAAAACTCATGGACACAGTCAAAGATTTAGTGGTTATCTGAGGGTATGGCGGGAGGAGGTGGAAGAGCAGGCGGGAGGGGGCATCAAATATATAGTGATGGAAAGAGCTGATTCGGGGTAGTGTGCAAATAATGCACTGCATAGACAATGTAATGTGGAATTGTACACCTGGAAACTATGTAAGTGTTGCCAACCAATGTCACCCCAATAAATTTAATAATAAAAAATTAAAATAAAAAAATATATATACCTTCTGATGACAAAATATAAATACCTATGAAAGGTGCATATCACAAGTGATTTTGTGTTATATTATAGGGCAAAAAGCAATAATACAAGTATATTTGGGAAAAACTGATTAACATACCGTAAGTTTTTATAGAAGGAAAAAGTCTGAAAGTTATAGTTGACTACAGGCAAATCTGAATACAAATAAAAGCCAGAAAATAATTTGCATTTATTAGTCACTATTCAGAATTAATCAAATCTGTTAGAGACTCTTAAGTATAAAAAAAGTCTAAATACTAAATACAAATAACCCACTTTATTAAGAAGTATTATTTTTGTCCTTTCAGATGCTCTTTTCCTATAATGTTCCACTAAGGACGTGTTTTAAAAATATGAACCAGTGTTCATCAAAAACACCATAAAGATGCAGAATAGCTCAGTGGTTGGGCTCTGCAGTCACCATCTTAAAATTCTTAATAATTTTTGACAAGAGGCATGCATTTTCATTTTGCACTGGGCCCTAAAAATTATGCAAGTCTTGGGTAATTCATTTACTTTTTTTAAGTATCCAAGGTGGTCTCCATATTTAGAAATTAAGAAGAAATAAGCTTGTATTTTGCTAGGGGAGACTTTGTTTAGAAATAAGAAAGGCCTAGCAGTTAAATAAAATAGTGCCTTGCATTCAATATACTCAAATAGATGCACAAAGAATTAATGAAAGAAACTTATTATAGGAATAATTAATGGCAATTTAAGATGGAAGAGAATGCTTATTAGATAGTGATTGTCAAAAGATAGGTAATCAGGCCAAGCAATATCATATATCCCTCCTACTCGTTCAACTTTATATCTCAGTAACTTCCCATTAATTTATCTTAGCACACCAGAAAAACAGTTTTACAGAAAACCTTCCCTTAAAAATGTTGAAATCATGGCTAAAGGTGTGAATTAATTCAAAGGCATAATATTCATTCATTCATTCATTCACTTATCATCCATTCACCCTTCAACCATCCATTCATTCTCACACCAATCTAACTACTCATTCCATTAGCAACAAAAGAAATACAAACATAAATCAGATGTGGATGACATCTCAGAGGAGAAACAGCTATCTGTAAGTAAATGTCAGAAACGACAGAAAATATGCTCTAAGACAACGGTTTCCAACATTTTGGCTTCCCTGGGCCACATTAGAAGAATTGTCTTGGGCCACACATGAAATATACTAACACTGACACTAATGATAGCTGATGAGTTAAAAAGAGGTGGCAAATATATCTTATGTTTTAAGAATTTGTGTTAGGCCACATTCAAAGCCGTCCTCAGCTACAGGTTAGACATGCCTGTTCTATGAGATATATTAATTGTTGAGAAAATTTGGAGGAAAAACAATTACTCCGAGCTGGGAAAAATCAGCGATGTCTTTATAGAAAATGGCTTCTATCTTGGGATTTGAAAGCTAGATAGGAATTGGATTGTACAAAGGTTTGAAAGATATTTTTCTCCTGTTCTTTCTTTAGTACTTAACTCAAGTATTACCTGCTCTAGAAAAATTTCTCTCACTTTCTTCTACCACTATTTTTTAAATCACTACCTAGGTACACTGGGCTTCAAATTTAAATATAAAATGGGATAGCTTTAAGGAAAAATATAAAGAACTTAAAACTACATATAATTTTTGCCAGTTGTTTGAGTTCCAGTTCACGGACAGTCTACTCATGTTTATCTGGCATCTACCAATCCCCATGGGTTCCGGTTTAAGGGGAGTCTACTGTATTAGGAATCCAATAAAATGTAATATGTATAATAGGAATCCAATAAAAATAAAAATTCAATAAATGTCAGTTACTTAACTCAGACCTTCCTCCACATTCTTTGGCTTTGAAGTACAAGTGCAGTGAGTGGTTCAGAGCACAAACCCTAGAATTGAAGGTCGGCCTGGGTTTGAATTCCAGCTTCAATTCTTACTAGCTATGCAATCTGAGGTAAGTTACTCACCATCCTATTTCTTCACCTAGAAAAGAAAAATAATAGTACACTTCTCCAGATAGGGTTATCGTGAGAATTAGATTAATTAATTTAAGGGGTATGTAATATTATTCTTATACTATTATTCCAGAAACTATAGTCAGTCTTTTATGCAATTTATACACTGTATGATTTTATAGGCATTGATCACAATCCTAGCCTTATGAAACAGCTTTTCTTACTCATTTCTGCTTTAATATTCACCATCGTAGATTCGTTACTTGGCTTTAAATGTTGCATGTCTTCTAAAATTAAGTTTATAGTTTAAGCTTGAGGGAAGAGATGTTTGATTTGTCCTTACGCTTCCCTACCATCTGTGATTTCTACTGTATATCTCTTATACTTGTCCAGGCTTGTCAGGATCCCTCAGGGATACCAGACAAAGCCTACCAGCGTTCTCGCCTCGGAGGGCTCATTTCTTCAGCGCTATGGTACACCTCCTCTTAAAATAAGAAAAAAAAATTTTTTTAACGTTATTGTTTTTGACAGAGAGGGAGAGACAGGGGCAGGGAGAGGCAGGGAGGGAGATGGGCCCAGATCAGTCTACATGGTTGTATGTCATTATGGCATGGTTTCACTCCATAGGTGGGCACAGTGGGGTTGCATGGGGTGAGAGCCTGCCAGGGGGCCTCCCACATGGGAGTCTTGCCCAAGTGGGAGCCGAACTTGGGCACACCCCAGTTTAGTATGTGATTCCCTGCCGGGCCAGGACTGGATGCGATCTTTGGACCCAGGGACTACAAGGCAAGCGCTCATCCCACGGAGCCATACCAGCATTTCCTACATCCTCTAACTTTGATGTAAATTAAAATATTCCAGCCTTTTCCCTTTCCCTTGAGTCCTAAGGTGCTTGCTTTCTCAGTGATAAATTAGAATTCTCTTTTTCATCCTTTCAGTGACCACTTTTATACCTGAGTATAAACATTTCTTTATACAGTTATCTCAAGTAACCCGTGTGATTTCTGTTTCCTCCCTGGATGGACCCTGACTGATATCAAGATTACACGTCTTGCCCAGGAGGACCTACAACATATAAGTATTGTGGCCAGGTTTTTCCGTTTACAACAAACAGAGAAACAAATCCTGACATTCTTTTATTCAGTTCTCCAATGGCTTTCCATCTTATTCAGAGTAAAAGCTAAAGTCCTCTCAATGGCAACAAGGGCCTCCTTGCTGGCTTTTGAATATGCTAGTTCTACTTCTGTCTAAGAAACACTCTTATGCTCACTCTTCCATCTGACTGCAATACTCCTCCCCCAGATATCTGTGAAGCTCACTTCCCACCTCTTAACCTCATTGCTCAAATGTCACTTTCTCATTAAGGTCTTTCAGAATAACTTATTTAAAATTGAACCAATCCCAAAGAAAATCTGGTGCTCCCAGATTCTTCTTTCCATTTTTACCTTAGCATTTACAATCATTTAATACATTACAATGTATTTAATGCCTTACTGCACTTCTCCCAACCCCAAAACTTAAGTTTCACAAAGGTAATATATTTTAACTACTCTGTTCTGTGCTATTGTACCCATAATCTAGAGACGTGCTTACTGTATAACAGATTCTCAATAAATTCATAGGCAGGTCTTCATTAGGTTTGCTGAAGTAAGATTACTTTGTAATATATTAAGTCATAAACTCTGGAGCACAGATGAGTTTATAAGATCTTTTCCTTATAACAAGTCAAAGTAGTGAAATGCAGAAACAATTAAAATACTAAGAATCTGAATAGAGAAAAGAGGCTAGATAAGGGAACCTCAGAGGAGGAGCTTGGGAATAGGAGTAAAATTCACAAAACTGTAAAATCAGCTACAATCTTATTTACAAAGCTAGAGTGAAGGAAATATGGGAAGTGCCTTGGAGTGGAGGAAAGAACATTAAATGTGGAGTGAACTAACCACCACCACCATCCCCAATTGGGGCTGCTTGCTATAATTCTGGGGAAATCATTTAACCTCTCTTGCCCTCGGATTCTATATTTCTGAATTAAGGAACATAATTTCTTCTTGCTTTCCTCAGAGGGTTGATGTGAAAATTGAATGAGATCATGTATGTAGATGTGCACATGTAAAAATGTAGAATGATGATACAATAATGGTGTGACCTCTAATAGATGAGACTAGGACAGCCAGCAGGGAAGAATATGCCAAAGGAGTCCCTGGCCAGCCCTCTGCCCAGAAAAGTTGATGCATAGCCATCTTCAGCTACAGCGTAATTGGCTCTTCATCTGGGATACAATTAGAGTGATTGGTTTTTAAATCTGTTATGTATTTTGTGTTTGCCCTGTCCTTCCCAACAAGTTAAAATTTAACTGTAGTCATTTACTCTATTTAATTTATTTTATGTCGCATATTTGGAATTAGGGGCTCAGGAATGTCGTGTGTAAATATATGCAAAATATCACGCAAATTTGCAATGAGAGCCAAAACCCTACCTTTGAAAAAAAATCCCAGTGATATGCCATTGGAAAAATAGGTTCTTCTCATAGGCCTACTGTGCTTTGGCTATTTAGAAGAGTCTTCATTGCTTAATCAAAATTTACAAATAATACAAATTTACAAATTTACAAATAATACAAATTCAACTCTATACAATATTTAATATTGGAGAAGCTCACAAAGTTAGCAACTTTGGTATATTTGACCTAATTCTCTTTATGAAACAATCACTTCTATAGCTTTAGGAAATTAGCTGGAGAAGTAGGAGGTGGGTACTTGGGAAATGAGAATAGAAGGTGAAATAGCTACTGTCTCCCATGCCTGACCTGCCATATGTCAAGCCACTAATTCACACATTTATGAGAAATAAAATGAGAAAAAGCTTTTCACTTATTTTCATAATTAAATGAGGTCTAAAGAAAGAGATATCAACTCAGTGGGCTTTTCTGTTCCACTTAGAAGAAATTACTTTATCTCACAGTTAAACTTAGAGTAATTGTATAAAGGCTCTCAATCTCTGAAAATAGTGAATAATCTGTAATTTTAAACTTCCATATACCGGTAACTATACCATACCTATCATTTGGAATATATTTTAATAAATAAGCTATTCTCACAAAGCTCAAATTAGTGTAGGCTGTTTATACAAAACACCCAAAAGGCGGGATTATAATCATAGTTGTAAAAAGAAAGAAATGCCTCAATGAGAAAAGCCCTTTGAGATGGCATATCTTTATTATCTTTTGTTTTGCCATACTAATCTGTTGTTCTTACTACTAATAAAATGGGGTTTTATATCTATTCTAAGGAAGACTGCAACAATATGCTTTTGAAATTTTTCAAATTACAAAAACTGACTTCACATAGCACTTCATAATTTTCCTCAGCAAATCCTAAAGACTATATCAAAACATCTGTTTTTGGAATATCTTGCTGACAGCAGAATGCTATACCCCCGGGGGAGTCTCCTAATTTTGCATAAAATTAGCATGCTCATAAATAAATTAACATTGGGGGGATAAGTATATCAACTGCAAACAACGCAAGTATTTTCCATATATTCTTTTTGTAATTGACTTAGAACAGAGAACTATAAATTTTTGGAAAAACGATTTTCTCTCAATCGCTTTTTAAATGAGTCTATGAATTTTTAGTAAAGATTTCTCTCTTCCAATTTTCCCTACTCTGTCCTCAGAAATTCAAGGGTAGCTCAAATTGCTTCAATATTTAGAAGCAAAAATAATACAGCTGTGTGCAAATATTTAAAGTGTGGCTTATATGATAGGCTCTAAATGAAATTTTATACTAACATACAAAGGGCTGTCCAGAAAAAAATCCAGCCATTGTCAATATAACGAGAATGGTTACATGGCTGGATACTTTCCGGACAGTTCTTGCATGCTTGCCCTGGATTATAAGGCATATGGAGTAAGGTAGATTTTACATCTTTTTCTCTTGCCCTGGGACAAAATGAATTTATACTCATACAATCTTGGTAATTTACAAACCCCAGTCAAGTACCAAGAATTGCATCATGTTTTTTTTAGTGAACTGGGTGCCTTCAACTCTGAGTTTGAAAGGAAACTTACTTTCTTCAGTATTTATTCTGGTCTTACACTACTAGCCTGGTGAATAATGGAGCATAATGGGAAAATGACTTCATATAGACAGCTGTCAAATCTGCTTGCTACAGAGTCAGCGTTATTATATTATCAACGTAATACATTAATACATTACTACACTATTACAGAAATTTAATATCCTAATATAATGACTAGAAACCAGCTTTCTGATGCCCATTAATTCCCAGTTTCATATACTAGGTTGGTGAGAATAGAATAGTTAAGGCCTTCCCCAGTGAAGTTTCAGTGAAGACAGGAAGATGCCTCCATCCAAATTATACTGGACAATGCACAAAGTTACACAATTGGGATTGTATCTTTTATTTAAGATTCCTTTTCTGTTTGTTTGTTTGTTTGTTTGTTTGTTTGAGAGAAAAATTGAAAGAGAGAGAGAAAGACTGAGAGAGAGAGAGAAGCGGGGAGGGGCCAGAGCAGTCTCCACAGTTGTACATTAGCTATGACGGATTTATTCCACACAGGTGGATGTGGGGCTGTGTGGGGTGGGAACCAAACTGAGGGCTTCACACGTGGGAGGTGAGCACCTCTACCACCAAGCCATCCTGGTGGTTACCAGTTGCACTGCAGTTCAGCATATGGGCTTGCATGGGCAGGGGCCAGGAATGGAACCCTGGACCTCAGAATTACAAGGTAAGCGCTTAACTGCGGAGCTATCCTGGTATCCCTTAAGATTCTGTTATTTAAATAACTATTTTGAGTATTGACAATGTAATGCAGAGTTGTACACCTAGAAAATATGTAATTGTTACCAACCAATATCACCCCAATAAATTTAACAATTTAAAAAATTACTATTTTGAGGCAGGGTTCATATATAAAGCTATTATCCATTATTTTTAACTTAGTGAATGGGCTCCTAACCTGAGACACATAGACAGGATTTGAGGGAATAATACACCCTCTTAAACTCTATGTACATTTTTATTTAAATGCCTTTGTGTGATTAAATTGGAGGAAAAGGACTCACAGATTTTGACATATTCTCAAGGGAGTACACGCACACACATACACACCAAAAACCACAAACTACTTTAGTGAGAACAAACATTTTTGAGCATTAGATTGGACAGAGGACTGGAAAGAATATAAGGTACCTGGCAACTAAACAGGATATAAGAAGACAAAGGTTCCAGAATCCTGATAAACAAAGAAGATACATAAAAATGATGCTGAATCCATAGAACCAGCTTTATTGGTTTCAAAATTTTACTCAGGCCAAGCAGAAGCAACACAAATTTACTGAAACCACTTGCATTCCTAAACGATGATTTTTTTACATCTACTATTTTCCTATTTCCACTAAAATCAACTCTTTCTCCAGAATATTGTAAACATCAGTTTAGAAGGATCTGTATAGGCTCAACCAGAACAACTGGGCCTATACAAGGGCTATGCAAAAAGTAGCCAGCCATATAATCATTTTCCAATGGTTGGGTTTTTTCCAGAGAGCCCTCATATATTATCTATTAATTAAGATACTTCCCTTTGCTTGTAACAAAAATAGAAGAAGGAACGTTTATGGTACCGCCTGAATGCAAAGTCCATCAACAGCATCAGTTAATAAGTCTTGACCCAGCATGAAAAATGATGTGGCCAGAAACCTGTTCCTCTCTATTTCTTTCTTTGTCATCTCTATATTATCATCTGTGTTTATGCCTGTGGCAGCAATCAGAACTATGCTTCCTGGTTTAGATCCATCAAGATCTAACTCATCCTAACCAACCAAGTACCTGAGATTCAGTCTTAATAGATTAGCTAAGTTACATGTTGATCTCGGAATCCCTGTACAGAGTGTGTAAAATATGCTTTTTAACCGATTATGACCTACCGCTGGAGCTTAGAATGAAATAGATCTGATCCAAGTATATGGCTAAGAGTAGGAGGAGAGGGGAAGCCGGGATGGCTCAGTGGGTTAAGTGCTCACTTTGCAGCGCTGGGGACCGAGGATCGAATCCCGGCCCCGGCCCGTGCGGAACCATGTGCTGAACTGGGAGCTCCCCCAGTTCAGTTCTCTCTCTGTCTCTGTATCTCTCTCTCTCTGTCTCTGTCAAAAATAAATAAATAAATAAATAAATAAATATATTTAAAAAAAAAAAGAGTAGGAGGAGAGTATTCTGTCCAGAGGGTTTGTGTGATTTTTATCAACCACCAAAATATAAATACCGGTATATGCTAAACGTCAATTTTGTTTTACCATATTATCCAAAAATGGATACCTTTTAACCAAAGAATTGATGCTCACAGGCAGAAAAACACCAGGTTTAAAATGAAGAAACAGGGGAAGCCGGGATGGCTCAGTGGGTTAAGTGCTCACTTTGCAGCGCCGGGGACCAGGGATCGAATCCCGGCCCCGGACCGTGCGGAACCATATGCTGAACTGGGAGCTCCCCCAGTTTAGTTCTCTCTCTGTCTCTGTCTCTGTATCTCTCTCTCTCTCTCTCTCTCTCTCTCTGTCAAAAGTAAAAATAAATAAAAATATATTAAAAAAAAAATCTGAAGATATTTGAAAAAAAATGAAGAACAGGGCATTAACCAGATAATAATATCAAGCTCTAGGTGCTGGATAAGAGAAGGGAGTGGGTCAGTAGGGAAACAAGCAATTTTTCTGAGCAATGGCTATAAACCCTTATTGGAGCTGCTTTAATTTATGGTCAGAAGGCATTTCCTATGTGGTGGGTGAAGACAGATCAAAGGTACAGAATCAGAAATTGACTATCCATATCTATCCACAAGAAACTATTACCAATACCGTCACATTTGCAACACATTTAAATCTTCTTTTATTGGAAGCCAAGGATTGGCAGAAGAGTAGTGAATTTAGACTCCTCTCCATTCATTATTTCTTACTTTGTAATTCCTTTATTTCAAAGTCACTGTCTCCACTCCAACCCCAAATGTCTCACAATGAAAGGGGTATCTACTCCAGCACAGGAACACAGTGGGGGATTTTTCTGGCAATATGAACTGTGAGGAGACAGATATTACCATACTCGGAGTCTAACAAGTTAGTCTTAGTACTACAGCTTCATGAATGCTGGCAAAAGACACATGACTACTGGGTCAAAAATAAGGCAATTGCTATAGCAATAGGAACCACCAGAGAGTCAGCACTTGTTCTGAGTCCCAGTTTCCATACACCATGCAAAAAGGGTCAGCAGATACCGGCATCTGCAGTGGGTTGAGTTACAGAAAGGAACTCTAGATTTGGAAAACCCAAATCTTCCATACTGGACAGTCTGCCTCTAGTCTTCCAAGTGCCTTGCCAAAAAATGGGTTTCTAAAAGCCACAGACACCACTTAAGTCCCTGAGGGTTTGGCAGTCATCTTAGAAATAGTAATAGGAATGAAATGAAAAATGAGACAGGGCAGCTAAAAAATTTCTTAGATTCTCTTGATAAAAAGCAAGTATTTGGAGAAATGTCATTACAACACCTTTAAGTTTATGAAACAGCTATTATGGATATTAAATATAATAGTGTTCTGAATTTGCTAAGTATTTTTACATCTTCTGGTTTATTCTCTCTGTATAGTCAAACCAGCATAACAAGTAAGTACGTAACTGTTATGCGATTTAACAGCAGAATAAAACTGAAACACAGAGGTTAAGCAACTAAATCAAATATAACCTCATGGATTATATTTGAATCACTCAACTGTAACAGCATTAGCAATGTATCAATGTAATTTCCCCAGAATTATATATATGTGTATGTATGTGTGTACATATATGCCTATATATAACTGTATATATATGTGTATGTGTGTGTGTGTGTGTGTGTGTGTGTGTGTATATATATATATAATTTCAACGCTTGATAAAAACAAAATTATAAAAATATATAGTAGATAAAATTGAATGCTAGCTACACTTTTATGAGGTTTTGGAGTTGGGATTATAAGACCACTGCTTCAGAGAAGTTCAAAACATTCATATGATGGACCCTTGAGTTGTTACCCTGGAGGATATTTCCTGTTTGGTAAGAATATCTATCAAGTTGTTTAAATTCTGCTATAACATTAGAAAAGATTACTGATGCAAGCATTTATTATTTTTTGTAGGCAGCTTCAATCTCCCCCAATTAGAAATACTATTTCAGTGAAGTGACATCCATTAATCTGTCAAACTGAAATCTCTTTACAAATGAGACTAATTTTGTTTTTACCATTTAACTATAATCATCTGATGAAACAAAGATTTAAGAAAATGAGCATTTTCAAATCATTTGGAAAATATCCGCTAATGAGAGCAGATAAAAACTCTTTAGTGGAGGAGGGAAGACAAAAGCTGATCACAAAGTGTAATAGTGTCGTGGTGTCGTGTTTCCGTTTCAAATCTGTAACGAAGTAGCATATTGTCAAAAAGGGTTAAAGACAATGGCAGCCATGATTCCTTTCAGCCCTCAAGAGTGTGGCAACATGTATTATTTGGCGTAATCGTGACACAAATCTGCATGTGTATGTCTTCAATAATTCATGTTGCAGCTTGTCTCACTGTGGGGACAGATGTCAGTGAAACCAGTGACAGCCGATCATGCTGATACCACACATAATCACGTGCGGCTGATCCCACAGTGACACTGAGCCCTGAGTATATGCCTATTAAGTCTGATTGGAGTAAGAAAATATGGGCCAGCAAGTTTAGGTGTACTGTAGTCACTCATCATTTTATAACTACATTAAATGCACATATTTGGATGTATGTATATATCCATAAAAACATCTTTCAAATAATTTCCTAAGGACTAGAAAATCTTTATATTAATAATTTGGACTTTATATGTGGGGACATTTGTTACATTTCAAAGCCATATTTATTAGGTCATTAAAATACACTTAGAAATGTTAGTAACAAAAATCAATTATTTATTAAGTGTAGAAATTATGTCTCCTACAGGTAATTTACAGATTTACCAATCTTGATTAATCTCTCATTATGAATTCATGTATAGAACAAATAAATGTTACATATCCAGAAGATTAAACAAGCCAGTACATTGAAGCTTTGTCTCTCACAATAATTAGTATTTTCTAACATTTGGCATTAATCAAAAATGATCTTATTCCAGGTACCTTAAGACAAGTGATATACAAGTGTATATCTGTCTATAGGTGTCAGTTAGATTATAGAACACTGGTTAGAATATAGCAACACTCTCCCTGTCCAAAGATAGTCAAATTCTTATACACTAACAAATTTCATAGGAAGGAACTAGAATAAGAGAATGTAGATAGAACTGTGCAAGTCAATTGCTTCTACCAGAATAGTAGCTCAACATACTTGCCTTCTATTTGTGCATAAAGAAATATAGAGCTAGCAATTCCAACACCTTCTAAAAGCCAAAATATTGTATAGTACTATTTTTAGATCCCAAAATAAGTTTCTTTTTCCATTTCTTGAATAATATTAAAGTGTCAAGTTCCACTTATAACCTGCAAAATCTTTGGTTAACAACTAGAAAATACCATGTGTATGTTTGTATGTGTGGATAAATATGTGTATGTATACATTTTAAAATATTCAACAGAAAAAAACATTCTTCTTTGTTTTCTTTAGTAACATAATATGTTCTTCTGCTTTTTTTTTTTTTTTTTGACTTGCCCTTAGATAATTTGGTTAGCTTTAAGAGTCAGTTTTCTTGGTGACTTGTTTTAAAGAGAAAGTTCCTGACTCATTCCTAATGATTCCTCTGATTTGTCCTCCCAATTTTAAGATCCATGCACAGGGAAGCCAGGATGGCTCACTGAGTTAAGTGCTCATTTCGGTTCGCAGCCCCGGAAACTGAGAATTGAATCCCAGCCCGGGCCCCGGCCCGTGTGGACCCATATGCTGAACTGGGGAGTGCCCCCAGTTCCGGTTCTCACAGAGGCGAGAACCCGGCCCAGTTCCTGCCCTGTGCAGCCCCGCCCACCTGTGGAATGAAACTATATGGAAAAACCAATGATGTGCAACTATGGAGACTGTTCTGGGCCCTCCCCCTTCTCTCTGTCTCTGTACCTCTGTGTGTGTGTGTGTGTGTGTGTGTGTGTCAAAAACAATAAAAATAAATCTTTAAAGATCCATACACTTAGAAAAAGGTAATGATTTTTTATTATCCCAGGATTCAACTGTTTTCAAAATATACTTGAGTCAGGGAATCTTCAGTGATACCATGCAGAGTGTTGCCTACCCATGAGTACCATTTTTCTTTGGAGGTGCACTTATATAAACATTTCTAATCAGTTTCATAAAGAGACACGGTATAATAATTCATGACTTTTAGGTAATATGTCATATGAATCTTAACATATGGCATTGCACTCTACAATGGCAATCTTGGCTTCCAAAGGGACCTGGAAAACATCCAGTGAGATGAGAATAAGCCAAACTTGATAGAAAACCATATCGATGTTAATCCAGGTTTACACCTTTCATTCAGACTTGGAACTCTCCAGCAGATGGTTCACTGTTGAAGCACTAATGTTAGCAAAATGTCAAAACTATTTTGCTAGACTCCTCAATTGTTCATACAGATTATTTTTCAAGTTCTAGATATCAAAATAGTATTAATAAATCGTAGCACTGAGTTCTCTGAGCACAAGTCCAGGCTTTTAGTTTCCATTTCCAAAGACAATCTGGCTTTGCTCCCCTGGAATACAGCCAATTTGCTTTTACAAAAAAAAATCAAATTTTAGAAGTTTCTTCTCTGAATCTTTAGCCAACAGGGGCATACTCAAAGACAAAGGAATGCAGAACCATTTGGCAGATAGCATTGTTAGTGGCTGCTATGTCAATTCAGTCATCCAAACAAATGTCATGATATACTCAGAATCAAAGGTTCTTATACTAGGATTCATGAACATAGAGGGAGGCAAAAATCAACTACATGGGCTTTAGAGACTCCACAAGCCATCTGAATTTAGAGGCAAATGTAGATGTGGATGTGTATAAGCACACTTCTCTATGTGCACACATATACACTGAATATGCAAGGTAAATGAATGGATGAATAAGTGTGACCCTCATATTAGGATCTAGCTATGGTTTCAGTGTTACAGAAAGTTAGAATTATATTTACAAAACGAGAATGAATATATTTGCATCTAGATGAAATCACATTTCAGCATTAATTGATCACTTAATGCCTATTAAGTTCTACAATGTCCTGGAAGCCAGGATGGCTCAGTGGGTTAAGCGCTCACTTTGCAGCCCTGGGGAGGGGGATTGAATCCCGGCCTCAGCTAGTGCGGACCCATATGCTGAACTGGGGAGTGCCCCCAGTTCAGTTCTCACCGGGGCGAGACCCCGGCCCAGTTCCTGCCCTGCGCAGCCCCGCGCCCACCTATGGAATGAAACTATGTGGAAAAACCAATGATGTGCAGCTGTGGAGACTGTTCTAGGCCCTCCCCTTTCTCTCTGTCTGTCTAAAACAATAAAAAATCAATCTTAAAAAATAATAATAAATATCTATGATGTCTTTAATGTATTTTTTCCTTCTAATATTAAAAAAAAGTCTTATGAAGTAAAAATTAAAGAGTCCTGTTTTGCAGACATCTAACCACAAATGTCTCAGAGAAAGGGACTTTGGGACTTATCTGGACTGTACATTGCAATGGGTACTCTAGAATTAGCCTTCCTTATTCCAAGTTCCACTCCTTTTCTTTTATATCACATTTACTCCTTTGATGATGGTTTCCACCTTAGTGTAAACAGACTACAATCCCAACAGCAGAAGACAGCCAACTTTATGATGACACAGCAGGGCACACAAATAGGAGACCACTTTCTGGTAACATTCCTTCTGCAATATCTTTACGCAAGTCTAAAAGATATCAATATTATTATCCTGAAGACCTTCATGTTTTTCTTTGCAAACTTATTATAGCAATGACTATCGTATTAAGTCAATCAATAAGTCAATAGCTGATAAAACAGCAGTAAAATTTTCCATTACTTCTGTTTGAGTCCTGACCATAGCCCAAATCAAAGCATTGTGAACATTCCACTCTGGGAGCCAGTTCTCATCAGGACAGCTATGTTTCCTGTTCTTCCATGAATGTGTCCTAGGAGTGAGCTTGCTGATAGATTCTTGTATAGCCCCTGAGAGGTTAGGCCAGAGAAGAACTAAATAATGATTCGTAAAAATGTATCTGAGAGATTTGAGAGAGCTGAAAAGAGGTATCATGTTCAAATTAGGTCAAGCCATTCAGGACTAATGTACAGAAGACCTGTTCCAATAGGTGTCATTTGTCTGTCATTGCTTAAAGGATTGCCAGGTTGGACTGGACAACATTGTTCCAACTATGTCACTCTTACAAGAGTAACGACTTAAATATTTTCCTCACTTCTAAACCCTAATTTGCTCTTCTCACTGTCTTTTATAGTTAACCGGAGTTTTATTTTTATTTTTGTTCATTACCAATTTCAAGGCTGAAGGCTCTCCATATTTCTTTAATGTTGTGACAGGAATATTTTGCTGAAGCTAAAAAAAAAGAAGAATGAAAAAAGCTAAGAGAATAACACTGTATTCCATTTTTCCTTTTAAAATATGTTATAAAACAGCTTTCAGTTTTAAAATTTTTGACAGTGTATTTTCAATTTTTCAAATAACAGATGTATATACATAAAATTATATGATTGAAATTCAGTGTCAGGGGCTTTAGTCATTTAGTTTGGGCAAACTGAAAGCATTGCTTTACAATGTAGCTCTTATAATCCCTGTTTAGTAATGAGACAGTGGGATTTCCATGAAATAATGATAAA
>PVKE010013385.1:0-36667 GCA_004027555.1 Craseonycteris thonglongyai | reverse complement strand
GATGATGTCTTCAGTCATAAATGGCTCAGAAATGTCAATGTACATTTATAGTAATTGATTAACTTTTTTTTAGTTTTGGAATTAGAAAGTGAAGGTTTTGTGATTGAGAAACCTCAATGGACTTTTTGTTGTTGTTAAATTTATTGGGGTGAAAAACACTTGAAAACCTTAATTTGCAAAGATATATGTACCCCAGTGTTCATCGCAGCACTGTTCACAGTTGCCAAGTCGTGGAAACAACCAAAGTGCCTTTGATGGATGAGTGAATGAAGAAGTTATCGTACATGTACACAATGGAATACTACTCAGGGATAAGAAAAGATGAAATACAGCGGAAGCCAAGATGGCTCAGCAGGTTGAGCTCTCACTTTGTAGCCACAGGGACCGAGGATTGAGTCCTGGCCCTGGACCATGTGGACCCATAGGCTGAACTGGGGTATGCTTCCCATGCAGGAGGCCCCCAGTTTGGTTCTCACCCCCTGGTTTGGCCCATGACTTGAGGGGAAGTGCCTCCCCATGTGGAAGGCCCCCAGCCCAGTTCCTGCTCTGTATGGCCCCTCCCACCTGTGTGGAATAAAACCATGTCAAAAATTGATGATGTAGAACTATGGAGACTGCTCTGGGCCTTCCCCCTTCTCTCTGTCTCTGTCTCTCTTTGTCAAAAAACAATAAAATAATTCTTAAAAAAAGAAAAGAAAAGATGAAATATAGCCATTTGTGTCAACATGGATGGACCTTGAGACCATATTACTAAGCAAAGTTAAGTCACACTGAAAGAATCAAGCAACATATGACTTCACTTATAGGTGGAATATAAAACTGAAAGTAACAAAGAAGCAAAACTCGTCGACACAGTCAGTAGTTTGGTGGTTACTTGAGGATAAAGGGAAAGGTGGGTGGGAGAGCGAGGGGTTGGGGGTGGGGAATAGGGAGGAGGCATCAAATACATATATGGTGATGGAAGGAGAGCTGATTCTGGGTGGTGAACATATAATACAGTGCATAGACAATGTAATGTAGAGTTGTACACCTGGAAACTATGTAATTGTTACCAACCAACGTCACCCCAATAAATAGCGGGTCTGAGCGAAAGTGTGGTTCAAAAGGCCTGTTTTTTTCTTTACAGTAAGTGGTTAGACTAAATTAGTGATTCTTAACTAGGAAAATGTTTTGAAATTGTCTGAGGAACTTTTAAAAACTTTTCCTTTGAAATAACCATAGATTTGGGGAAGCCGGGATGGCTCCGTGGGTTAAGCGCTCACTTTGCAGCCCTGGGGACCGAGGATCAGATCCTGACCCTGGCTGGTGTGGACCCATATGCTGAACTGGGGAGTGCCCCCAGTTCGGTTCTCACCAGGGTGAGACCCCGGCCCAGTTCCTGCCCTGTGAAGCCCTGTGCCCACCTGTGGAATGAAACTATGTGGAAAAACCAATGATTGTGCAACTATGGAGACTGTTCTGGGTCCTCCCCCTTCTCTCTGTCTCTGTCTCTGTATCTCTCTCTCTCTGTCAAAAACAATAAAAAAAAAAAAGAAAAGAAAAGAAATAACCATAGATTTACAGCAAGTTGTAAAAATGATACAGAGTAGCCCTACGTACCTTCATATAGTTCCCCCCAATATTACATAACTATGGTACAAGATCAAAATGAGGAACTTGACATTGATAATTTTGCTATGATCCATGGACCTTATTTAGATTTTACCAGTTTGACATGTACCCATTTGTCTTTGTGGGGATCTGGGGAGACTTGTACAGTTTTACCACATGTGTAGGTTGGAGTATCTATACCACAGTCGAGATGTAGAGTATTCCATCTCCAGAGATGCCTAGTGTTTCCCTTTGTAGTCACACCCATCACTCTAATCCCTGGCAGCCTGTTCTCCATAGCTGTAATTTTGTCATTTTGTTAATGCTATATAAATGGAATCAGACGGTATGTAATGCTCAGGATTGGCTTTTTTCACTTAGCATAATTTTCTTTCCAAGCTGTTCATATCAATAGTTCATTCCTTCTTTTTTTCTTTTTTGCTAATTAGTATTCTATGATATGGGTGGACCTCAGTTTGTTTAACCTGAGGAATTTAAAAACAAAAAATACTTGTTTGAATAGCCATATTACCGTTATTCACCCGAAATATTTTCTGACGTATTTCAAAGTAAATTGCAAACATCTGTATACTTCACTCTAAATATTTCAACATATATACCATTAACTAGTTCAGTATTTGTTTACAGTTTCTCTTGATGTAAAATTTACTTACAATGACATGCACACATTTTAAATATGTGCTCATTGAATTTTGACAACTGCAACTCAAACCTTTATCAAAATAGGAAAATTATATCACCCTACCGATCTAGGTTGTGGATCAGTAGACTTAGAGTGGGGTCCAAGCATGAATCATTTGCAAAAAGAAAAAAAAGTCCCTGATTTTTTAAAACTTATTTTTTCAAGTACAGTTGACATATTAATTTCAGGTGTGCAACTTAGTGATTAGATGTTTGTATACCTTATGAGATCATCACCCAGATAGTCTCCTACCCACCTGAAAGATCCCTAGTTCTGATATGGTTGATTCTGATACATAACCTTGTAAAGAGCCCTCAGTGAATTGAAAAGCCTCCTTCAGGTGAACAGGCTCATTTAAGATATGGCCAGTTTTTCTAGGTGAAATCCTCACTCCTGCAAGACTACCTCCATCCTCAAGCAAACAGGTCCACTAGAGACAGCAAAATTGAGAAAATTGTGTAGTCACCATCCATATAACTACTACCTAGACTCTGCAATAAACATTTCCCCATATTTGCTTTATCACAGACTGTTGATTTATACAGTCCTCCATTGAACCTTCTATTTTGATGCTTTTCACTGAATGCAGTTTTATTTTATTATTATTTTTAAATGTATTTTTTTAATTGTTTTTGACAGAGAGAGAGAGATACAGAGAGAGAACTGAACTGGGGGCACTCCCCAGTTCAGCACATGGGTCCGCACTGGTCGGGGCCGGGTTTCGATCCTAGGTCCCCGGCGCTGCAAAGTGAGCACTTAAACCACTGAGCCATCCTGGCTTCCCCTGAATGCAGTTTTAATCTCTGCAAGATCTATGTGATTCTGCTCCTTTGCACCACAAATGTATAGAATTAAAACAGAGCTGGTGACCCATGTGAAAATGAGGAGAATCTGAATCTGCAGATGTGAGAAGCATTTTTGTTTGTTGCCATTGGGGATATGATGCATGTGTTCCCAGGGTTAGATATCCTGTAACTTAGCTCCATGAGGCATCTATACTGGAAGTCAGGAACCTCCTGAGGAAATGGACTCTTTCTTTTTTTTTAAAGATTTATTTATTGTTTTTGACAGAGTGTCAGAGACAGAGAGAAGGGGGAGGGCCCAGAACAGTCTCCATAGTTGCACATCATTGGTTTTTCCACATAGTTTCATTCCACAGGTGGGCGGGGCTGCACAAGGCAGGAACTGGGCCAGGGTCTCGCCCTGGTGAGAACTTAACTGGGGGCACTCCCCAGTTCAGCATATGGGTCCGCACAGGCCAGGGCCGGGATTCGATCCTTGGTCCTCAGGGCTGCAAAGTGAGCGCCTAACCCACTGAGCCATCCTGGCTTCCCCCAGACTCTTTCTTAAAGTCCTGCCTTCTACAGGCTGACTGCCTTCCAGAAGCTCTATTTTATAGATCCCAGAGGAAACCTAGGGGATTTTTATCTTACTCCCCACCCTACCTTATAAAATTACTTCAGATTGGTGGCTAGAAGCTTAACGTTAAACACTTGTTATCTAAATATACATAGAAGGTGGGAACAGAGGTCAGAAAAGAATTATATTCTTTACCTTGAGGACTCCAGCTTGAAAGATAAGAACTGCAGTGCCCAGTGTCTGCAGCTATTAAGACCTCCTTGTGAGCTTAGAGGTTTTCCTCTCTTTGCAACCTATTTCCCATCATAGGTGTGCCTCATGCTACAAAACACAAATCATGTATTAAATAAGCAAATTTGACTCATATAAATAGTTTTCCTCATAAGCTCAGATAATGTCTTTCAGTTCATATTGTACTTTGGTATGACACGTCACATTTTCAAGAAAATCTAGATTCCAGAAAAGAACCTTTAGGCTATGTCCTGTTGGTTCAGGGCTCCCTGTTTAGACCACTGGCATTTGGCTCATCTTGGTGGCTCAGGTTGTTCTGTTCTGTTCCCTTTGGTGGCCCTTGTCTTCACATGCTTCACATGAGGTCAAACGTTTCTTTGTTAAATTAACTATGTGTTTCTTTCTTCAGCTCACAGTTTTGCTTCCATTCAAATTTCTTCCCTCTTGATGACAGTTCCCTTTGTACTCGCCCTACCCTCAGCAAGACCCCTTAGTTTCCTCCGGTTTTGTGGTTCCTGTGGAAATGACAGAAGCCCATGTAGAAAGGAATCAGGGGGATGCCAGGATGGCTCAGCTGTTTGAGTGCTCATCTTGCAGACCTAGGGTCTGAGGATCGAATCCCGGCCCTGGCCCGTGCAGACCCATATGCTGAACTGGGATGTGCCCCCAGTTTGATTTTCGCTGGGGTGAGCTTCCCATGTGGGAGGCCCCTGGCCCTGTCCCTGCCCTGCACAGCCATGTGCCCACCTGTGGAATGAAACTGGAGAAAACTAATGACATGCAACTATGGAGACTGCCCTCCCTCTTCTTTCTGCTTCTATGTCAAAAACAATAAAATAGTTCTAAAAAAAAAAAAAAGGAATCAGCCCTATGTATGTGTTCCGCCAGCATAGCATTTTTATGTGCACTTTTTGTATTCCAGGGTGAGGGACCTTTTTAACTATGTTGATCCAGAAATGTGGCTCTGGTTTGAAGAAGGAAAACAAAGCCCAGCAACTGTTGTGAGGGTAGGGTACTCTCAGGGGTCTGGTTCTGGAAGTCCAGTCATGGTAGAGGGTAGCCCTGCTAGGAGAAAGTGATATTCCTTGTCCTTTCTGATCCCATGGCTGTTCTGCTGCCTCACTGACCTCAGTGAGTCAAGGTGCAAGCTAGTCACTGGCTCAGGATCTCTAGTCTAAGATCCTTGGCAGATTTTCCCATAGGACCTGGCTGAGAGGGAAGAGTAGTGGTGGGGATCCAGGGTGGGAGCAGGCACAGAGATCTGTAGGCTTCTCAGGCCTCATGCTGGGTTTTTAGCCTTAACTCTGGTCTCTGAGTTAGGCATGTCTGATTAAGAATCTAGAATCATTGCTTTTTACTTTAAGAAGCAATTTAATAATTTACCTGTCAGTCATACTAGTGCTCCGTGCTTCTCTGACCATCTCCTCCATGTAAGTTCTATTGTGGCATTACTATATTACCCCATAATTTCTCTCCTGCCATTAATTCCACTGCGGAGTTGGCCTTATCTGTTCTTGTGGAGTGTGAGACCTGCTCTGTAGCAATGGTGCCTTGGCTTTCACTGTTCCCATCAATTGAACAACCTCAGCCCCTCCTTGTCTCTCACACCTGGCCTTTCATACTGGTCAAATCCAAACAAGAGGGCCTGGGTCTCTTCTTGGTCTGTTCTCCTATGTAGCTTTCTTGTTATAGAGCAGTAATTAAAGGAGCAGGGTGTCAGGATGAACCTGTTACTGAGATCTTTATCAGCTTCCCAGAGCAAATGCAGAAAGAAGGCCTTTGTAATAGGCAGAGTGGGTTGGTCCACATTCTTCTTCGTTTGTAGAGCAGTGGCTTCTCTTTCCAACAAACAGGGCCAGGCATCAATTGTCCCATGCTACCCTGATGCAGGAAGAGAATTGAGAAGTGTGGGAACATCATTTGGACTTTCCCTCTTGCTCTCATTTTTAGTATTTTCTAAAGGAACTGTTTCTCTGTTTTAGATAAATGTGGCAGTGCTAGTTAACTAGATTGAGAACCACCCCTCCCTTTGTGCAGATCCTCTCCACTTTTCCAGTCCCCACCTATGATTTAGAATTTCACATTTCTTTTATGGAACTGGGGTCCTGATTTAACATCCTGGGTGTCTCTTGTTGTAAAGAACTTGGTCCCCAGCACCTATCATGCTATTGGATCAGAAATAGGCCATGCTCTGTCCGAGGACAGTGGCGTCTTCTTGGAAAGACTGCAGGTTTAATGACGAACACTGGTAGTCCCCCTGGGAGAGAGGTCTTTTCCTCTGCCCACAAAGCCAAAGGCATTGCGGACATACCAGCTGCTGTCTGGAGTGGGAAACCCCTTCCTGCCTGTCTGTGGAGAGTCACTTCTGCTGAAAAGGCATGAGAATGCCACACCTGTTGACCTTTTCAAGTGAGTTGGAGACAATGGACTTTGATTTTCCAGAAGAAAAACATCACACATATGTAATCTTGTGGAGGTGATTGTTGCCCTTCTTACTGAAACGAGCTTTGCCTGGAACAGTCAGCCAAGTCTCTAACAGGGCTTATCCTGGAAAGTCCATGAGGGTGTCTCTTGCATTACAAGCTTCAAAGAAAATAAGTAACATAATCTTCTCTGGTATTTCCTCAATAAAGACATTTGTTAACTGGTGATGCAAAGCTGTCCCTGAGTTGCTTAGAATTTAGATGCATTCCTTTGCTGAGCCAGTGGGTTATATTTACGTATCATTGGGACTATTTGCTGTTGGAGAAAATTCTGGGGACATCAATCACTTTAGCTATTAATAACTGAATGTTTTTTCTATCTTTCCCCTCCCAATATTACTTTGGAGGTCTTATTTAAATATTTGGTTTGTAATATAAGAATCCATAAAGATGAATTGGAATCTTCAGATGTTAGGGCTTAGGGAAGTTGGCTGAAAGGATCCATCTCCTTCCGTAGATCCCAGTGGCTGTGTTAGTTCACATTTCCATCAGACGGCCCTGGCTAATGGACTCTGGAAATTGGGTATTGGTTTGAGAGTTCTATCTGATGTTGGTGTTTGCATTTCTTTGTTAAAGAATAAACCCAAGGAAAGCTGGGATGGCTCAGTGGGCTAAGCGCTCGCTTTGAAGGGGATCGAATCCCGGCCCTCGGCCTAGGAGGACCCATATGCTTAACTGGGGTGTGCCCCAGTTCTGTTCTTGCTGGGGCCTATGCGGGAGGCTCCCAACCCAGTTCCTGCCCTGCACAGCCCTTTGCCCACCTGTGGAGTGAAACTATATGGAAAATTAATGCTGTCAACTAAGGAGAATGCTCTGGGCCCTCCCCCTTCTCTCTGTCTCTCTCGGTCTGTCAAAATCAATAAGAATAAATCTTTTAAAGAAAGTAAAAATAAAAAATAAACCCAGCATTGGCACTCTTTAACAAGAATGGGAACTGTATGCTGTACAAAGACATCAAGATACTGAAATGCATAAGTAGTGTGTGGGAGAATAAATTGTCATGGACTTATCTCATGGAAGAGACTTCCATACCACTAGGTTCAACCACCCATTGTGGGAAACCCCTTGAGAAGCAGCCAGAAAACTCAGTTCTCTGGCAATGGCCATTTTACTGCCAGAAAAATAAGACAAACATGAGTGCAATGCATGGACATCTTTCATTTTTATAGTTCACCAAAGTGAAAATATATTAGTGTTTCCTGGTTGGTTGCTTTGAGAATCAAGTGGTGTTCTTTTATTTGTTCAGAGGTAAAGTTTCCCAGCAGGCATGTCAGTGATTCTTAGAATGACAATCCAGTGAGTATGTACAGTGTCTAATCTTTGAAGGGCAGGTGGCAGCATCACTCAGGAGCCTGTGGAGTAAGCTTGCTGGAGGATGGTGGTGAAGAAGACACTGGGCTCCACCTGTGAAGCCCCTAGCTTTTGTTTAAACATCTCAGTTTTCTCAGGAAAACTTTCCTCCCCTTGATGCACTCATTCAGTCCTGTGGCATCTTCCAGTTCAGCTTCGTAGGTTGTTGGAACTCGAGATTTTGGATTCTCATTGTGATAACATTTCTCCTTACAGAATCATGCTGTTGTATTTTCTTTATGATTTGTTCAAAATCTCCCCTGTTTTTTCCTCATTCAGAATCTGGTGGCTCCGGGACTTCTTTGAAAACCTCCACCCTGCCAGCCTCCTTCTCCAGTTCCCTGTTCCTTTGACTCCCGTGTAACTCAAATACTTGTTTTGTGCTTATTCATGCCAAGCAGATTTCTGATCTAAATAGAAGTTATACTGTGAGGTTATTCCAGTACAAACAGAGATGGTTTTGTTTTCTAGTTTGCTCAGCAAGAAACACCAGGTTTGATCAATGCCTGGCTATTTTTTAAAATGATTTATTTTGGACCTGGATTGAGAAGGGCTTGAAGAGGACAAGCTCCTTGAATTCTGAGGCTCTAGGGCCTTCCCTTAGCCAGGAGGTTGGCTAGTTCAGAGCAGCAGGATGACCCTATTCCTTTTGTCCTTTCATGTGCTGTCTCTGGGTCTCTATCATTTTTGAACTTTCCAGTTCTACTTCCAGTCAGAGGTCTTAGGAAGTAGGATGAAAAATAACTTTATAGGAAAAAATGAAAACTTTATAAACAAACAAGGGATTCTTTATCCCTTGCCTCAGTATTGTCAGCAGCAGCTGCTTTGCAAGGAAGTTGATGGAGTTGAATCTGTCTGCCTCTGGAGCTGCTGTTTTAGTAATAAGCTGTGTATGGAGGCTGTAGGGAGCACTGCCATTGTAAACCCCCTCAACTAATGAGGGGTCTGAGATAGAAGTGCCATCGTTGTGTCCCTCTGTTCCTATAAATAGTCTGATATTTCCACCTTCCTTGTTTCTTTTTCTTTCTCTGTAGGAGTATATAGATCTGATGATAGCTTTGGGGCTGTCTTCTTGTCACAGGTATGCAGCTTTTTCCTTTTTGGCTTTCAATAGATTTATAGCAAGGGGCACTCTGAGAATAATACTACAGTTAAGTCCAGAGTTATTTCCCTACACCTGCTGGCTGAGCACCACTGCAGGCACCAGAACTAATGGGAAGAAAAGTGGCTGAGACCTCCCAAAAAAGTGAGAGAGGTGATTAAAGATGGGGGCAACGTGAAGGGAAATGGGAGCCCTGCAGGTCTGGGGGGTCCCAACCTTTCATATTGCACTTAAGCAAAAAGTAAGCAGCAAATCTCATCCCATTGATTTGGAAAGATGTTGTTTGGATTGAGTTTGGTGAGTTGATAAGAGATTAGATAGCAGTAGTTAGTATCACTTAACACTTGCTTTGGGTACAGCTTTGGCTGATTGGGTCCAGGAAAGTTGTTCCATGTGGTTCCTTTCCTTTTCTCCTTTAAATAAATCAAGTGTCATCGCCCAGAAGATGCACTGGTCTTCCTGCACACCTTACTTGAGAATTTTCAGCCACATTGCTTTTTTCCTTGTTCTGGTTCTGAGGTGTTTGTTGCCATCCCAGGGGCTGCTACCTGCTAGGCCTTTCCTATTTGAATATAAATGACTAGATACTGACCAGAACTCCAGCTGCATGAGCAGTTGGGAACTCTGAAGGAAGCCCTCAAATTGTCCCAGGCCTGCTTGCCTTAGGAAGAGCCTCCTATTGGAACTGTTTTCAGATTATATAAGAGGACTTATTATAGGCCCTTTGCAGTTAACCTTCCCTGTAGGCTTGACATCAGATGTCCATGAAATTTAAAAAAGGACAGCATAATAAATCAAGATAACACCTAATAAATCTCTGATACTCTGAGGGTATCAAAGAAAACTGTGGTAAAATGGCTTGGATTGCCTAGAACCCATCTTTCTGTCACCAGAAGACCCGTCTCTTGAAGTGTGGTCTTAGGTCTTACTTGATCCTTCGATTCTATGTGTGAGCAGAGAAGTATTTGGAGCCAACAGTTAAAGTTGGGGTTTTTTTACCTGTAATGATTAGAAGTTGCATAAATCAGTTTAAAAAGTGGACTAAAGGCTGATGGATTTGACCTCTCCCCTCTCTCTTTCAGGCTGGCTTTGTTTCATGTGACCTTTTAAAGTCATAGTGTTTATGTTCTTCATCTTTCCTACCTCCCATTTCTTCCTTCACTCCTTTATTTGCACTTACAAAGTCTAGAGGAGTATATATAGAGTTAGGGTCTGGTTAGATGACTAGACATCCTGGTTTGATTATTTGGTGCAATTCATGATAATGAAGATCTTCTCTCAATTGTAGAAATCTCAAAAGCTTTTATAGACTTGCCACTGCTAAACCAAGGCAATGGGCAGATTCCTAAATTAGTATAGTCCAACCTTGCCTGTGGCAGCAGTGGGGAGATAAGTCTTATCTACATATTTGAACACCAGGACCATGAAACTCACCCTAGCACACAAGCCTCAAAGGAGAGTTTAGGAGTATAGAAACCTGGATTTTAATCTTAGCTACACCCTTGATTTGGGGGAAGACTTCAAAGATCATCTCTTTATTTCTCCTGTACTGTGAGGGTACTGGAGTTTCTTAACTGAAAGAGAAAGGGTAAGAAAATGAGGTAAGAGATCTCAGTAAGGCTGCCCAGGGGTGACTTCCCTTCAAGGGACACAGTGGATTCAGACCTTGCACTGAAGCTCTGATGGTCTTGCTGGCAGGTTTTGTGATGGCTTAGTCAAAAGTGACTGAGGAAAAAGGACATGAAAAGTGTGAGATTTCTCAATTGATCCCTGTACCCTAATATAACTTTCACTTCACCAGGTTTCTTAGCAGAAGTAATCATCTTGTCATCAGCTTGGTTTAAAGTGTCAATTTGAGGAGTCAGCTTTGTCATAGCTTCTGACCTGGCTGAACCTTTTAATGAAAATTGGCCTAAGTGTAGTAGTACTGTGAGAGGTTCCAATTCCTAAGAGCCTCACTGCTGAGACAATATAAGACGTTGGTTTATATTGTATTTCCCTCAAGTTAATCTGTGAAAGAAACTTAAAATTAGGTTACACTTTTGATTTGACAGAGTATCAGTGTTCTCGCTGTTGGGCTCCTTAGAAGGATCTAAGTAAAAAAAGAATTAAGACAATTTAAAGAACTTGCTTGACAGACCTGCTATATCTCATTTATAATAACATGCTTAGAATCTTATTTGTTTATAAGAGTGTCTCCGAAGAAGGTAATACCTTGTAGTTGTCCCATTGGCAGGCTCCATTAAGCACAACCCTGGGAGGTTAGGGACACCTTATGTCTCTTCAAAAAATGCATTTCTTAGTCACAGGGGAAATACTTCTTCTCTAAAACATCCCTCACCTCTGCCTATCTGCAAACAGCTGGAGATGTTTCCACCTACAGAAGCTCAAGGTCAATGCTTTGACCTTTTGCTGAAGTTGAGAGTTGCTGAAGTGAGATGAATTATCAGAAAGAGCTGATTAAAAGAGCTATCTATGTAAAAGAGACTGCAAATATGGAATATCTACCTTTTTCTAGCAGCTTTGTCCACATGAACTTTTTTTCACTTTGCCATCTACATTTGTAGCAGTAAGTTGTATAGCAAGGTCATCCAGGACCTGGAGTGTTCCCATATCGCTCTCCTCTTGTTACCTGTGTCAAGGTGAATGTTACCGCTGTGCTTCTCAGTCTTTGATCTCTGTGTGTCTCTCTACTTCAAATCACTCTAGGTGATGGCAGCTTTGTATGGGAGGTTTGTGGGTAAGATGCTGCACAGTGAGTGGTCCAAAGGGTGTTTCAGAGGAGGAATGAGGAGGAATCTTCTAAAGTTTAACAGTCAGTGTGAGAATAACAAGTATCCCATTGCCTTTCCTAATAGATGCTTTAAAAAAACAAACAGGGGCATCAATTCTGAAAGTATTTTAGAGTATTTGCCATGTGTGAGGCCTGGGGCTTCCCAACTCCTTTTGTTCACCTGGGAATAGTACAGCCTTTGTTCAGGGGCAGAACCCAACGTCCTCCCTGAACTGGAGGGGAGGGACCCTCACAGGGGAAGGATACAACTGTAACCCCCAGGGGAAGCCGGGATGGCTCAGTGGGTTAGGCACTCACTTTGCAGTGCCGGGGACCGAGGATCGAATCCCGGCCCTGGCCCGTGCGGAACCATATGCTGAACTGGGAGCTCCCCCAGTTCAGTTCTCTCTCTGTCTCTGTATCTCTCTCTCTCCCTGTCAAAAATAAATAAATAAATAAATAAATAAATAAATAAATAAATAAATAAACAACAGTAACCCCCAACTCTAACTCTGTAAGCCTTATTGTTCAAAGGAATCTTAGAGGCATAAGTCAGTTTCCTCCCTTTACAGGTGAAAAGTAGAGACACTAAGAATTGTTGACAGTTACACAAGTGATTAGAGACAGGCCCTTGATGAGAATGCATACATGCATACTGTTAGCTCCCTTCTTTGTCTTTTTTCTACCACATCACACTGGCAGCAAGCTGGACACTTGGAGCCAGATTATATGTGAGGAGTGCCTTCAGGAGAGTGAGGAAGAACACCTCCAGCTTGGTGTAGGTACAGGTATTCACATTGCTAGAGTCCAGGGCTAGATTTCAATCTAGACTGGGGTAGGAATAGAAAGCCAGGCTCCTCCTGGTTTTACTTTTACCTTATCCTCTTTCATCTCTTAACCCCCACCTCCCTCTTGCCAACCTGCTGGGTTAAGCATTTGCCTTGGACAAGTATTCATGTTATGTAACTTTGAAAAAAATAGATGGTAGCATTTCATTTGTATGTTTTAAATTTTAGCCCAAAGATCTTGATCTATTATTGAAAGTATTTGAATTAATAAATGAATATAATATGTTGGTGGTCTTGAGAATGAATGATGAAGTTTGTGATGTGACTGAGCTCTGAAGTTCTATAGAGCTGTGAATGCTTGTGAGCACATTGTCCTGTGTCCCCCTGCCACTCAGCTCAGTTGATTAAGGGCATTCCTATCAGAATCAGAATCAGAAGGGAGAAAACTCTAGGCACAAAGGTGGGTGGCGAATGGCTTTGTTTTTTTTAATTGGCATTGACCTTCCTCTGTGTGTCTGTCTCTCTCAGGCCAGGTGGGACTAGAGAAGAGTAAAGGTTGTCTCTCAGTTTGGGATTTTTGTTAAAATATAGGGGCCATTTCCCATTATTATTATAGTTCTTCCAACATATTTCTAGATCACCCAAAGGGGTATAGAAACATTATTCCTGAAAAGTTCTCTTCTACTTTGAGTCTCACATTAGCTAATATTTGAGATAAGGGCCTGATTTTAAGCCAGAACTTAGTTGTTTTGTCCTTGATTGAAAAGGAAGAACAAGTTGGAGTTTTGGCTGCTTTGTTTTATTCTTTCCTCCCTCCCCATCCCACTTCTATTCTGGTTTTTCTTCTTGTCCTGGGAACAGTCTGCTTAGGTTAAGATCATAGCTCCTGTCACTCAAAGCTATCTGACCTTCACTTTTCCTGTGCCTTGATTTCCTCATCTGTAAAGCAGGAGTAAACAACAGTATCTGGCACGAAGTTCAGGGATTGAATACAATAATGCAAATAAGGCCCCCAGAACCAAACCTGGTACATAGGAGCAGCTCCAGAAGTGCAAGCCATTGTTCTCATTTTTCTTCCTACTCTGTCCCCTCCCACCATCCTCCTGGGTGGAAGAAAAAGCTAAATGAGCAGCAGATTCAGAGCTGCTGTGGCAAGAGAATTGAGACTTTTCCTGGCTGCTCTTGGCAATTTCTGCAGTACTTAGCATGGGTGTGTCTTATATTGGTGAGAACCAGAGGGGCTCTTGAGAAGGTCTGACTGCCTGACTCTGCTCTTGGCACACTTTGTGTCCTTCCTTGGTGGCACATGTGTCCATCCTGTGCCTCTCAGAGGGCCCAGTGAAGGCAACATGGAACACCACCAGTTGGTGCACTAGGTTCAGAGCTGTGCATGCGGGAATGTGGTATTCAGTTATTATACATTAGGCTGATGAAGCTGCTTTTCATGGGAACTCAGGGAGTGTTTTTTACCTTAATGTCCCTGTAGCCCTTGCTCAATACCTCTTCTGTCTTCAGATAAGGAAAAAATGGAATTTGCTTTTATGGAGTAAAAAACTGTACCAATTCTCATTGCTGTGGTGATGATATTGTATGTGCTAAACATAGGCCCAGCGATGGCTCAGTGGGTTAAGCACTCGCTTTGCCACCCTGGGGCCCGAGGATTGAATCCCGGCCCCGACCCAGGCAGACCCACATGCTGAACTGAGGTGTGCCCCCAGTTCAGTTCTTGCCAGGGCCTATGCAGGAGACTCCCGGCTCAGTTCCTGCCCAGCGCAGCCCCACGCCCACCTGTGGAATGAAACTATATGGAAGACTAGTGCTATCAACTGTGGAGACCGCTCTGGGCCCTCCCCCTTCTCTCTGTCTCTCTCTGTACATCTCTCTCTCTGACAAAAAACAATAAAAATAAATCTTTAAACATAGGACCAGAGCTGAAAATGGAGAGGACAAAAGCAAAAATGATTAAGAAATAATAAAAAAAAAGCCTTGGGGAGGCTCTGTATTGTTCCAGCACTGGGGCTGGCTGGCAGAGCAGCCCAGATGTGGCAGGGCTGGTTGTGTGAAGCAGCTCCATTATGGGGCTGGCCCTAGATTACTGCCATTGACGGCTAATTGCACCAGAGTTTTTTTCAGCCAGAGTCACTCATCTGGGCCCATACTGTTAGTTTTGCCTGCTTAGTAAATGGCAGTCCCAACCAAGATTATTTTCATTGAGATCCAGGAATAAATGGGGTGGACGTTAATGGGAAGTAGTCAAACTTAACAAAAATATCTTTTTTTGATTCTTGTGGTTATAAAAGTAATTTGAGTTCATTATCACAAAATCAAGCAATACAGAGTGTTTAAAGGAAAAGATTATGTATGTCCCTTCTCCTGCTGCAACCTGCCACTGTGACACATGGGTGTGTCTGCTTATGCTTATGCAAGAACATGTGGATGTCATACTCTACAGATTGTTCTGTAACTTGCTTTTTAAAAAATTCAGTATGTGGACAAATTAGCATACAGAAAGTTTACCTTTTTATTTTGTCTGTCTAATAGTCCATCATATGAATATTATACAGATTATTGGCCAGACCCCTATTAACCTTGAAAATAAGTCTGAAAAAGGAGGAGCCATGTGCATCTTCTCCATGAGGTTACTGTCCTGTTCCAGCCCTGCAGCAGTTGGGAGGGGTAGTCTCTGGAGAAACTGAGCAGGAGGAGTTTATAGATTTGGCTAACTTCCAGAAAGGCAGGAGGCTCAGACAGTTGTGTAGCTAGACTGTATGCAAGGCTCCAAACTGCCTTTCCTGTTCAATTCTAGGAGTAGAGATAAGAGTTTGGAGGACCTTTCTTTGAAGAAACTGAACTACAGAGAGAAGACCTATGGATATTACCATTTGCTCATAAACAGAAAAGCTCCCTGGAACCTCTACTACCAGAAATTCCAAATAAAATATTAGCTAACTAATTCAATAGTGATTCAAGAACATATACATCACAAACAAGTTCTATTTTTCCCCAAAATGCAAGGATGGTTCAACATCAAAAATCTATCAGGGGGAAGCCGGGATGGCTCAGTGGGTTAAGCGCTCACTTTGCAGCCCCAGGGACTGAGGATCGAATCCCGGCTCCGGCCCGTGTGGACCCATGTGCTGAACTGGGGAGTTCCCCCGGTTTGGTTCTCTCTCTGTCTCTGTATCTCTCTCCCTCTCTCTCTCTCTCTCTCTCTCTGGCAAAAACAATAAATAAAAAAAAAATCTATCAGATCAGTAGACCAAAGGAGGAAAAACATGATCTCAGTTGATATAGAAAATGAATTTGATAAGTTCAGTGCCATTTTATGATTTAGATTCTCAATAAAATAATGATAAAAGGGACTTTCTTATTTGACAAGTTAAATAACAAAAATCTATAGCAGGGGAAAGCTGGGATGGCTCAGCGGGTTAAGTGCTCGCTTTGAAGCCCCGAGGATCGAATCCCGGCTCTGGCCCAGGCGGACCCACATGCTGAACTGGGGAGTTCCCACAGTTCAGTTCTCTCTGTGTCTCTGTCTCTGTATCTCTCTTTCTGTCAAAAATAAAATAAAATAAAATTTAAAAATAAATAAATAAATAAAAAACATTAAAAAAAAAAATCTATAGCAAACATTGTAGTGGAGGTCCTGATCAACAGGTTAATGAAAGGAAAAAAAATTAAATGTAAGAATTGAAAGAGAAGAGAGAACACTTCATTTTAACCAGATAAAAGATGAATCTATCTGATCAAATTGTATCCCCTATGCCAGCAATAATGAACTAGAAATACAAGAAATAATAGCAGAAGAAACCATAAAGTTTTGGTAGTTAACTGAAATAAGAATATTTAGAACCTCTTCGGGAAGTCCAGATAAATGGAAAGATGTTCTGTATTCTTGCATGAGATGTAATATTATAGAGATGATAATCTTTTGTTCACATTTATTTATAAGTTCAGTGCTATTCCAATAACAGTGGATTAACAAATTATCCCAAAACTTAATAGCTTAAAAGAGCAATAATCAGGGAAGCTGGGATGGCTCAGCAGGTTAAATGCTCGCTTTGCAGCCCTGGGGTCTGAGGATCGAGTCCTAGCCTCGGCCCGTGTGGACCCATATGCTGAACTGGGGTATGCTTCCCATGTGGGAGGTCCCCAGTTTGGCCCCCAGGTCATGGGGGTGTGCCTCTAATGCAGGAGGCCCTCTGGCCCGATTCTGGCCCTGCGTGGCCCCCACCCACCTGTGTGGAATGAAACTATGTCAAAAACTGATGACGTACAACAATGGAGACTACCCTGGGTGCTCCCCATTCTCTCTCTTTCTCTGTCTCTATCAAAAACAATAAAAAATAAATCTTTAAAAAGAATACAGAGCAATAATCATTCTCATTCACAATTTTTATGAATCAGTAATTTGGGAGCAGTGCTCCCAGGCATTTGTGGCATTTTGGCCTTTCATGAGGTTACAGCGGAATGTGGATGGGATAGTCTCAAAGGCTTTTTCACTCACATGCCCCATGCCTGGTCTGGGACAGCTGAGGCTCCATGGACATCTATGTTTATATATATGTAAGCTTTTTGTGTGATCTTCCCAGCATTGTGCCTTCAGGGTAGCTGAACTTCTTACATGTGGTCTCAGGGCTCCCACAGCCCTTGTTCCAAGAGAGAACCAGGTGGAAGCTTTTTTTTTGACCCAGCTTTGGAAGTCACACATTGTTATCTCTATACATTCTTGGTTGAGGCAGGAGTGAAGGTCATTCTATGTCAAGCTTATCCAACCTGTGGCAGGAGCCAAGGTCATTCTAGGTCAAGCTTATCCATTCTGTGGCCTGTGGGCCTCATGTGGCCCAGGACAACTTTGAATGAGGCCCAACACAAATTTGTTAACTTTCTTAAAAAATTGTAATATCTTTTTGCAATTTTTTTTTTAGCGCATCATCTGTCGTTAGTGTTAGTGTATTTTACATATGGCCCAAGACAATGCTTCTTCCAGTGTGGCTCAGGGAAGCCAAAAGGTTGGACACCCCTGCCTCTAGGTAGAAGGGAAGGGAACATTATATCCCATCTGTCAGTAGGGGAGTGTTAATATCACATTGTAAAAAGAGCATGTGGGATGAGACATAGTGGTGCAGCTATCTTTGGAAAATACAGTCTTATAAGAGCAGTCAGTCCCATTCAGAATTCTAATTGGATTTTTTAAAAAAGAACTTTTATTCTTAAATACATTTGAAGTAACAAAGTCAACATTTAGAAATAAGAGAAAATTAGATTGTGTATGTTTGTGAGAGTTGCAAACATACACAAAAAATAGGATACAAGACAGATTATAGTAGGTGTCATAAAACTAGTAGAAACAAAACTCTATAAGGACACCGGGCAGGGAATCATTGGTTACTTCTCTTCCTATGGCATGTTGGAGAAACTGCTACATCCTCTTCTTTGTCTTAACCCGGTTCCCTCTCTACTCAGACCTTACAGTAACTAATTTGAGGGATACTTGGCCTGAGAGACACCAAAAATACATTTTTTTCCCATGGCTTTATTGAACTAAGATGTACGCAATGTTTGTACATTGCATTTGGTTGGTATGTTTTATTTATTTCTCTTGGTATGGAACTCTGTGTTTATGTGCGTGCTTGTATGCAACATTGACTTCTTGTAAAGACGAAGATCAATTGATTTATAGAATATCCTCCCTTCTGGCTTTCTCTGATTATTTCTTCATGATGTCGTTTAACCTTTTTATCTATGCTGTCCCTTGTTTTTTGTTTTTTGTTTTTAATAAACTGAAAGCTAGGTCTAAAGATTTGACTAGTTTTAGTTTAAACGTTTTTGGCAAGAATATAGGAGTTGATGCTACATACTTCATATTGTATCACATAAGGAGACATGTACTGAATGTCAGGTTTTTTCCACCAATAGTTCTGTTAAGCTTGGTTATTTGGTTACGATGATTACTGTCAGCTCTTTCCCTTGTCAAAGTACATTGTCCTCCTTTGTAGTTAGCAAGTTACTTACAGGGTGATTCATTGGTGACTTGCAAATATTCTGTTCTTCAAAAACCAATGATTTTAGTGTTCAGAAGATAAAACCTAATGGTTGTAATATCCAGAGATGATCCTTACCTGAATCAATTATTTCTTTGGAGGGTAACTTCAAAACTGTTAATGTGTATGATTATGTGGTGCTGTCCTAGATGTTAATAAGGGCATTACATGATATCACCTTTCTTAAGTCTGGAATAATTTGAATTCCAAACTCCTCTGGTCCCAAGATTTGGAGATAAGGGATTATAAACAAGGAGAAAGTACAGTATATCTTTGTGTCACAGGAGCAGGGGAGGAGTTTTTAAAGCAGAAATAAGGTAGAAACACAGATGATATTTAACTCAGAAGGGAAAGGAAGGAGAAAGAGAATGGTGGATGTTAGGATTGAGCCTTGAGGCCTAGATCACTGTTAAGTGGTTAGGAGGAAGAGGAGAAAACAGAAAAGGAGACAGAGGAGCAACTAGTGCAGTAAGAGAAAAACCAAATGAGTACAATGTATAAGCCAAGTGAATAAAGTGAGCCAAACAAAAGGGAGTGATGACCTGCCCTATACTTATGTGAGAAGTCAAGTGGATGAGAACCAAAAGTTGACTGTTAAGTTTAAGAGCATGGGAGCCAGTGGTGGCCTTTGATGAGCAATTCTGATGGAGTGGTAAAGGCAAGTTTCATTGGAGTGGGTTTAAGATAAAAGGGAAGAGAGACATTAGCGAGTATAGACAACCTTTTGGAGGAGTTGCAATGCAAAGAAACAGGGAGATAGCTGTCAGAGAAAGTGGAGTCAAGAAAATGCATTTTGGGGAAGCCGGGATGGCTCAGTGGGTTACCGGTAAGTGCTCACTTTGCAGCGCTGGGGACCGAGGATCGAGTCCCGGCCCCGGCCCGTGCGGACCCATGTGCTGAACTGGGGAGTTCCCCCAGTTCAGTTCTCTCTCTGTCTCTGTCTCAGTACCTCTCTCTGTCAAAAAATAAAAATAAATAAAAAAAGAAATATATAGTGCAGGTAACATTGTCTGATTATAGAACTATAAAATTTAAAAAAAAAAAGAAAAAGAAAATGCATTTCTACATTACCAATGGAAATGATCCAGTAAAGAGCAAAAAAGTTACATAGTCAAAATGACAATCCACATTTTGCAAGCACACTATAATCCAGAAGATACATACAGCACATTTAAATGGTTGCTTCCAGAGAAGTTTCTTCAGGGATGAAAATGGAATGATAATCTGGGATGAAAGGAAATAAACAAGAGAAAGGCCTTGGCCAACCTAAACCTCTGGGTATGATTAAATCAGCCCTTGCAACTAGAGGGCTGTTACTAGAGGATAAAAACAAGGGGTGGAGGAAGAGCTTCCTGATGTCACTGACATCTTGCAGTGAAACCACCAGTGAATAAGCCTCCACCCACATACATGAGAGGGTAGAATAAAGTCATTTGCAAGTTCTAAAAAAACTTACCCTTTCCCAGAAAGCAGCTGGAGGATATGCTCACTCCTAATGAGGAGGGAGTAAACCAGGAAAGAAGAAAACCTGCAACCCAGGAAAGGAAATCTAGCAAAGGAGATATCTGTGGACTTCGTGGGATTTTTCCTTTTCCTTTGCACCCTTTTGTAATAGTAGTTGTGGTAAAGTATCTGTGTCTTAACTAAGCAGTTTGACTTTGTGAAGTTTACTCAAAGGGTGGAAACCAGACAAGTGCCCAAGTGCTGCCAAAGACGTGTTATAGCTTCTAATACTGAAAACTGAAGACAACCTAAATTTATTTAGCTAATGTCTCTGTAGGACATTAGCCAAATATATGTCTGTGCAGTAGGATACTATATAAGCATTTCTTAAAAGAGATGAGGGAGATACATTATTTCATGGAAAGAAAATATTTGTAAATTAAAAATATATATATTTCAAAGTACTGTATATGTAAAAAGAAAGTCTTAACATATAGATGGATATTTTAGTCCAGAAATATATTTTAAAAATAAAATCCTTTTCTACACTGGTGGAGAGGAGTGTCACATAAAACAGATCTCAAAGTTTAGAGCCAAGTGCCAGCGTTCCCCAAGAATGCAGTACATTGGGAGAACCTTGAGCTGGAGGAAGATGACAGTTAGAATTGGTGAATATTTTGTAAAATGCTGAAGTGATTGTGAAAAAAACCCAAACGTTACACCATCTCCAGCAGTGGGAAGAAGGTGCCCAGCCAGGCCAGGGATCTCAGTCTGTATGGAGAGCAGCTGCACTTGTGGGACAAATCTTTCTCAGGAGGCCTTGTTGGGTTCTAATCCCTACCCACTGTTGCCTTTTCACAGATGGTCTAGTTGATTGGTTTTGCCTGTTAAAGCCAAACTCAAACATTTATCTGGCCAAAAAAGTTAAAGACCTAGTGATCTAGTTTTAGAGTATGACCTCTGGAGGAAGAGTATCCCAAATGTGTGTGAGGGCCTCCAACACCAGCTGCCAAGGTGAGTGAGACCAAGGTTGCTTCTGGGGTGTGGAGTCTATGCAGCGAGCTTCTGCATCTCCAGCCAGGGCATGAGATATAATCTCCTTAATCTAAATTTAAAATTTGATCCTGGTGGGCAGGGCTGGAAAACATACTTCCTTTTCACCCTGTATCTCTTTCCCTATGTGTTTGAGCCCTCTTCTCCTGTGAAATAGACCTGAAGCTATCTCATCAAGTTACTTTGGTTACACTCACATGAGGGTCCACTTCTTTCTCCTTGGTTTCATTCAGCAAATAGATGGACTCACACTGATGGCTAAGGAAAACCAAGTGAGAAAAATGATACTTTCTGCAGCTCTTTAGCCAGATGGTGAACAGTGTTCATTTGTTCATCATTTTAAAGATCTGAGTTAAATTTAGCCACTTCAAGAGTAGTCTTTTAGGCTCCTGTCGAAACCTGATAACACATAACATGGAGACTGTTCTGGGCTTGGCCCTCCCCCTTCTCTCTCTGCCTCTCTCTGTCAAAACAATAAAATCGATCTTTAAAAAACTGTATTTTTTAAAAATGAGGTAGTCTTTTAGTAACACCATTTCTTTTCCAGAAAACAAAACAAAACAAAAAATGAGCAAAAGGAATGAAGGAAGGCAAGAAGTCACTTTGCACATAGATGTCTATAGTATGAGTTTTTGTTGTTGTTGTTTTGGTTTTTGCTCTCTGTCCCAGGGATATGTGTTTTAAGTGTGGTCTTTTAAATATTTTTCCCCTCAGGGCTCAGACTTAGATCCTTATACATTCTCCTCAAGTGAACTTATTTGTTCCATTGCCTTTAAAAAAACAAAAACAAATAACTGTTTCTAGACTAATTCCTACCTCCAGTCTAGATTTTCCCTCTAGGCATCAGCTTCTTACACCAGGTATACCAGCTATCCCCACTTGCATATGAAACTTAATATGTTCAAAAGTAAACTGTTATTTTTATCCCTGCCCCCTTTCCATAACCCGTCCTCCTTCTAGGAATTCATATGTCCATGAAAAAAACGATTTACCCAATTTCTAAAGTCAGAAATTAGGGCATCGTTCACTTCTTCTGCACCCATTCCTCTGACTTCTAAGATGATAAATCCAAGAGAATGAACACTTTAAAAATCTTTTTACTCTGTATACTTTTCTTCCAGGGTTGGGCACTAAGTATAAATGGATGTCAAACACTGCAGTAATCAAAATAAATAATTGTTCAGAGTTGGATTATTCAATGTTTCTTCTGGATTCTAAGTTCACCAGATGGTCCATTGGTCAGCCCATCCAGAGACCCCAGTAAATAGGGGACCTTAATTTTACCAGGGGTTGGTAGGGCTGCCAGAGTATCCTGGCTTAGGCCTGCTTCTCTCCAATCACATCACCTTTGGCCTGAATGACTACAGCGTTCTCCCTTACTGCTCTGCACACTTTCAGACCACCCCAGTCCATTTACTTCACTGTGCTCAAGAGTGGTATTTCTAAAGTGTAGCCCATCTCAGAATTGTTGGATAGTTTTGCAGTACTGGTATTTCTGGAATGGTGCACCCAGATCCTCAGTGTGCCTTTTCAAGGTCCTATCAGATCTAATCTCTACTTGCCTCTTTAGCTTCCACATCTTTTTGCCATTCTACCTGTCAACATTTACAAAAAAGAAACTTTTTTAAGTTGACTTATTTTTTTCTTATTCTTTTCTTTTTTTTTTGTTAAATTTATTGGGGTGACATTGGTTGATAATTACAAAAACTTTTTTTTTAATGATTCATTTATTTTTATTGTTTGACAGGAGGTGAGAGAGAGAGAGAGAGAGAAAAGGAGGGAGGGCCCAGAGCAGTCTATATAGATGTACATCATTAGTTGTGACATAGTTTTATTCCACATAGGTGGATGTGGGGCTATGCAGGATGGGAACCAAACCAGGGTCCTCCCACATACAAGGCAAGAACCTTCACCACCACCATCCCCGTGATTATCCAGCTGTGCTGCAGTTCAGCGTATGGGTTTGCATGGGTAAGGGCTGGGATTCGCTCCCTGGACCTTGTGGCTGCAAGGCAAGCACTCATCCTGCTGAGCTATCTCAGCATCCCCCCAAAAGAAGCTTCTTATTTCAGTTTAATGTACATACAAAAAAAAAACAAACAAAAAAAAACACTTAAATTACATCTTAAGTATACATCTTGATGATTTTTCATAAACTGAACTCCTCTGTAACCAGCGTCCTAGGAGACCCCTCCTGCCACTTTTCGTTCATTGCCCCTATGTCAGATAACAGCTATCTTGACTTGTAACAGCATAGATTTCTTATTTTTGTATGTTAAGTCACTAGAATCATATAGTATATGCTCTTAGGTCTGGTTCCTCAATAGTGTGTTTGTGAGAGGTGTCCATATTGTTAGGTATAGTTGTAAACCTTCCATTTCACTTCACTTTGCTGTAATAGTTTTCCATTATGTGAAAACTATATTTTATGTATCCATTTGTTCTTGTACTAGGACTGCATAGCAAAATACCCCGAAACTAAGAGGCATAGAACATATTTATTATCATTAAGCTTGTCTCTGCTTAATGATATTTAGGGTCTCAGCTTCATGATATTTGGGGTCTTAGCTGGAAAAATGGAAGTCTGGGCACTGTGTCTTTTGAGGGCCCATTCTCTCACATGTCTTGTCAAGACCTCAGCTAGGGCTGGTGTGGGGGGGCCTCTCCCTGTGGCCTGGGGCTTCCTCATAGCATGGTGGTTGGGTTGCAAGGGGAAGGTCCTGAGAGAGAGCTAGACAGCAGCTGTATCCTTCTTATGACAGCCTCACAAGTCCGGAGCATTTTGGCTATACTCAATTAGAACAGTCACAAGCCCACCCAGGTCCATGGGGAGGGAAGACTCCTGTGCTTAATGAAGAGTGGGGAGACGCTGGAAGTGCCTGTGGGACTGGGAATTAGACCTAAGGCTGTTTTGGAAAATGCAGTCTGTTGACCACTCCGCTGGTGATAGGTGTTTGCCTTTCTGATCCAGCCACACTGATCCTCTTTTAGATTTTTGAATGAACAATCTCTTTTCACCCCAAGGCCCTTGCACAGGCTGTGCCCTCTACTTAGAATCCTTTTCTCTCTTTCCTCTCCCCTTCTGTTCCTCCACCCTAGCAGCCTATCCTTTTGCTTATCTTTTAGTCTCAGCTTAGCCATCCCTTCTTAGAGGAAGCCTTTTCTGACAATCAGTGCCACCCCAACTCTGGCCCCAAAATCTCAGTGAGGGCTCCACTCCCATTTGGCACCTTGTCCTGTCCTTATCAGAATAGTGCTTATGAGGTGTAGTGCATGTGCTTTTGTACTTGTGTGTATCCCCCATCAGAGTTTAAGCTCCATGAAAGAGCTCTTTCTGCCCTGTATGCTGGTCAGTGCCTGGCACTTAGTAACCCGCAGTAAAATGGAGAAAATGGATGCACCCTTCAGTGGTCCACCCACTAGAGATTGTGACATATGTGCAAAATTGAGCACTGACACAATTTAATACATAGGATTAGCAGTGCTGTAGGACACACACGTACCAAGTATTAGAGCAGGGGACAACTTAAGCTTTAGATCATCCCATCAAACCCCTTCCTTTTGCAGGTGAGAAATGTAAACAGAGCTGTGACATGAGTCATTAAAACTAGAAGCAGGTGCCTCTGGGCCCAGCAGTCCCAGGCCTGCACTGTGAGGGGAGGCGGTACAGTGGACGGGACTCTGAGCTCCTCTGTCTTCACCTCTGAGTTGGTCCAGTGATGAAGCCCAGACCCTGCCATTTTATCATACTCTTCCATGTGTTGACAGCCAAGAGTGAGTCACCCTCTTTCAAACCCCCTGCTCTCTCCTTCCCAGGTCCTGGACCATTTAGCAATGAGTTAGTTGGGTGAAAGAAAGCAAAAAAAATCAAAGCCAGGCTTCTTTTCATAAGCATTGATCATTTGCTTTTTGCTGGCCTTTGTTAAAATGGGCTTTTTTTCATTTTAGACCTTCTGGTGTAGAGGGTTAACACTTTTCCTCAGTTTATGGCAAATTATCATTCATCTGGGCAAGTCTGTTCTCTTGGTTTTATTCATGTTTACATTGATTTATTCCCTTTTATTCCTTTTCTCCATTCCCCTCCCCTCCATAGCCAGCTATGTGAATGTGCTTAATGTGTATTCTCTTATTAGTATATTATGGATTGTTGCTTGTGTGCACACATGGAGTTTTTATTTTTGTATTTGGATTTTACTTAATCATGTGCATGAGTTTTTAACTTAAGTAAATGGCTTAGTGCCACAGACCCTTTTGTTTATATTTTTTACTTGGCACTGTGTTCAGATCTATCCTGTATATATGTATAGTCTATTGCTGCTGCCTGCTGCATACTGTTTCTTAGTGTACATGCTCGACGTGGCATGGACCCGTTCTCTACCATCTGGGCTGCCTGCAGCTCACCGCTATCATCCTGTTCTGCCTTATGATTGGCCTGTGGGAGAAATTCTCTGGGAAATGCCCCAGAAATGAGCTCATTGAATTGTAGATCAGTGAACTTTTTAGGATTATTTCTTCTGAGGACTGAAAATAGGTGATTGTATCCATTTCTCTCCCATTTTCTCCTAAGTGTTAGGAAGGTAGAGTATTTAGATGGCTCCAGCATTTAGCCTGGCTCTGGAATCTTGCAGTAATACCACTCAGTGAGCAGAGACAGAAGCTGGAGTTTTATTCTTTCTTGGTCTACGTATTTGAAGTTTAAGTTGAATTGTTCTAACTCATACTGCTCCTTCTGCGTCTACGTAAAAAATGAGTCACAACTGCCAATGTCTGGTCTGGTGTCCTGTTGTCTGTGACTGTTTCTAGAATTCCTGTATGGAAGTATAGTGGATGGAGGATATACAGTGCAATCCGGCTAGCATAAGCACACCTTTGCCTTCTCCACACGCATGTCAGCCTCATTCATGAGCTGGAGTCACACCATTGGCTCACGGGTGGGTGTGAAGGGCCCGCATGGAAGTGGATAGTACAGAGCCTGTCTGGGGGCCATTCTGACTCCCCCTTCTTGGTTCCTGCTTATGAGACATGAAAGCCGCCAGCAAGAGTGTTGAGAGGAAAGAGCACAGTGCTTCATGAGTTGGTGTCTAAAGGGTGTTGAGTGGTATTAAAATCTTTGTGGGAAATATTCATGAATGGACTTATGCCTGGAATTTGCTTCAAAATAAGGGGGCACATTGGGAAACTAGTGTGAGTAAAGATCGGTGACCATACAATTTATTGTCCAGGCCTAGGAATGTTAGAGAATGAAAGAGAGGGAGTTACTAATTACACCAGGACAACAAGCTTAAACCAAGATTGTCCAAATAAACCAAGACATGGACATATCCCAGAGGAAAATGAGACAGAATTGACCTTGAGTTGATCATTGTTGAAGCTGGCTGATGAGTAAGTCACGGCTCATTATATTCTATTTTTTTATTTGAAAATTTCCACAATAACAATATATCAGACTGCTGTAGCATTCAGAAGTCCCCACTGTCCAAAAATTGGCTATTAGGTCCCTAAAAAGCCCAGGTCACCTGGTACTGCTCTTCTACCACCCATGGGAACTTCTACCACCCATGGGAACTTCCACATTGGAGCAGGGTGGGGAGGAGTAGATAGAGAGGCCCTGCCTTCTGTTATTGGTAGTAGGAATGAGAAACTAGAAGGGATTCTAGCTCAACATGACTTGATTTAGCATGGGGGCAGGACTGATCTTTTTCTTGCCCCCAGGAGTTTCAAGGTCTGCCCAGGTGTTAACAGAAGCAAGTTCCTTCACATCTGCCACACACCACTCTCAGGGGTGCCTGCAGTCTGCACATGCCTGTGTGATTATTATCTGCACCCCTTATCAGAACCACGGGTTGGGCAGGAAGCAGCATAACCACAGTGGGTTTTTAACTGACATTCTGTCTCACACACACTGTACCATCCTACTTAACCCTCACGGTGGTATGGCAGTTGCTGGAGTCTTGAGTGCTAGAAGGTAGCCTTTTCTGAGAATGGGCTCAAACAACAGTCTAACATCTCTTTCCAATTGTACAACTGGGTCTTCTCAACACAATTTTACAAAGTGTGCTATTTATTCATTCAACAGGTATTTACAAGAGCCCATCATGTGTCATGTCTGGGAACACAGCATTAAAAGACAGACTCTGCCTTCAAGGAGCTTATATCGTAATAGGGGTGACAGACAGCAGGTGCAGTGGTGGTGAGTGCTAAGAAGAAAGTAAAGCACATTGGGTTGTGGCAGGTGGATTGAGAGTGATGGCTATTTTAGATAGGTTGTCTAAGGAAGTGAGAGGGGGGAGCTAGCAGATGTGAGAGGGAGATGTAATGAGGAACCAAAAATCAAGTGCAACAGTGTGAGGGGGCCGGTGGAGGAGAGTCACCTTTCCCACTGCTGTTGATGTTGGAGAATTGACTTTAGAATACCACTATGTAGAGGTCATTGGTAACCTTAGAAAGAGCAATATTGGGGGTTGGAGCAATTCAAGGAGAGGAAGTGAAGAAGGCCATTGTAGACAAGTCTCTGCAAGGTTCTTTTTGTTGTAAACAGAGCAGCTGTTGGAAGGTGTGGGTGGGATTGAGAGTGTTGTGTCAGGTGGGAACTAGCACACATATGCTGACTCAGGAGAGGAGGAAGATGTGTTTAATGGAACTTGTAAATAGCCCTATTGTGTGCTTTAACAAATATTAATGACCCTGATTGTGAGGTAGAGCCCTGGAGGGCCGAGTTCAGTTTTCTTTTTCCCTTGGAGTTTCCTCTTCCTCTTCATACTAAAAGCAAGTCACAGACATTTGGGCCTATTCTCAAAACATCTATTATAACATGTTCTAGTCTTCTATCTATAATCTTTCTCTTGTTATACAAATGATTCTGAACTTTTGGGTTATAAACCCAAACCCCTGTAAGAGTCTAAATCTATGGATTCATTCCTCAGAAAAACATTCCCACTACAGAACGTGGCATATTATTTTAGGAGGTTGACAGATCCTCTGACATCCATTACAGTAGTGTCCAGCTCTAAAAGCTGCATGTCAGATGCATTCATTAGACAGTCACTTAGGGTATGATAATAGTGAAAATATTGAGAGCTCTGTGACCTTAAATTCTTATCCCTAATAGATCATCAGTTCCTTGGGGACAGAAATTATATTTATAATGTTTTGCCATGTCTCTTTACCACTTAATAACTAGAATAAAAATGGATGGACAGACAGACTGACTCCCTTGGTCGCTCATCCTACTTGAGTGTGGCAAATAGTTGTATGATTTTCAGTGTTGCCCGAAGATAAGATGCCATGCTTCAGTAATTTTTAATAGAGCCAGAGAACTCCAACTATTTCCCCTTTGTGAAATTTGATTCTTTAGGTGAATAATCACATTTGCTATGACATTTTGTACAGGTTCCTATCACTGCTATAACAAATTATAAATTTGACAGTACAAATTTTTTCTCTTACATTATTGGAGATAAAAAGTCTGAACTGATTTGGGCTAAAATCAGCGTGTTGGCAAAATAAAATTTCTTCTGGAAGTCCTAGAGGAGAACCCATTCCCGTGCCTTTTCCAACTCCTACAAACTACCCACATTCCTTAGCTCACAGCCCCTTCCTCCATCTTCAAAGTCAGCAGCATCTTCCATTCTGTATCAGACATCTGCCTCCCTGACTCTTCTGTCCTTCTTTCCCTTATAAGGAGCTTTGTGATTACATTGGCCCCACCTGGATAATCTCCCATTTTAAGATTCTAAATTTATCACATTTACAAAGCCTTTTTTGCCTTATAAGGTCACATTCACAGGTTCCAGAGATTAAGATATAGACATCTTTGAGGGACCATTATTATGCCTACCACACATTTGTGTAGCTGTTTATGTTCTCATTTAGTGGTTGGGTGGTAAAATTTCTGTTTTACAGATGAGAAAATGTAAGCTCAGGAAGATTAGGTGACTTGTCCTTAGCCACATAATTTATGGCTTGAATGCCTGAATTCTGAATCAACATTCATGTAGTTTCAATTTGGCTGCTTGCTTTTTTTTGTTGTTAAATTTATTGGGGTAACATGAATTGATATTAATTACATTGTTTCCAGGTGTACAATTCTACATTACATTCTCTATACACCGCATTATGTGCTCATAACCCAGAATCAGCTCACTTTCCATCACTGTGTGTTTGATTCCCCCTCCCTACTCCCCCCCATGCTTGCTTTTTAACTCTATTATCTTCCACAGATTTCAGTAAGTTGTATTTGTCAATATTTAGGTTCCTGATGCCAGTATTGTGGGAAGTTGATGTGCTAATTTGAAATGAGTGAATGTCAATATCTATGTAAAACTAGCCATCAAGGTAAAATATTAAAGTGAAGAAGAAATTCCCAGTTTATGTGGCCTCCACATTTTATGAACATTTGTTTGCAAGGTCCACTATAGAGACAGCTTAAGGTTTTGTCCGCTGACATACTTGATTTATTTTTAAGATTTATTTTATTGTTTGAGGGCAGTCTCCATAGTTGTATATGATTAGTTGCAACATAGTTTCATTCCACACATGTGGATGAGGAGCTGTGTGGGGTGGGAACCAAACTGGGGACCTCCCTCATGGAAGGTGGAAACTTTCACCACCATCCTGGCAGTTAATAGTTGCACCATAGTTCTACATGTGGGTTTACACAGGTTGGGATTGGGTCTTGATTCTCAGACCTCACAGTTGCAAGGCAAGCCAGAGCTCAACCTGCTGAGCTATCCTGGCATCCCTGACATATACTTGATTTTAATGTTACCTCATATCGCAAATCTTTTTCTTGCCAGCCACCCAGGTTACTTATCATTAGGAGATCTCTGGTTTCTTAACCTTGGAACCATTATCATGAATAAAGATTTATGAAGTATTGCCATCCATGTTCCTGCTACCATGTTGGAGTCTCTTCCTTTTGCTCTTGTGCTTCTACCTCTCCCATTTTTGTCTACCAGACTTCAAATAATCTGAACCGTAAGTGAAGAAAACCAACATAGTAGCATACACTGCATGTGTCTAGATAGGGGTCATTCACTATTTTAGGGTACCGGTACTAAGAATTGATGATCCTTGCTCATGCTTTGTGTCTGGCAGGTCTCTGGTAAGTCTTTTTTAACTCATTGGTCAGTACCTCATGGGTCTCTAGGGTCTTTCCATCTCTTTTTGTATGGTACTCAGCAGTGTATGACAGAAAAGCAAGGCCTGAAGCATGAAGACCTTCTCTCACCCTAACAGTCCCCTTTGATAGGGCTGATAACTCCACTGCTGTTGAGCTGTCAGAGCAACCCCATTTTATTCTCTTGGCTTCTTCCTCTTTAGGTGCCATTTCATTTTTTTTTTTTTTAAGATTTATTTTTACTATTGCTTTTTGACAGAGATAGACAGACAGAGAGAGGCAGAGAGAAGGGGGAGGGCCCAGAGCAGTCTCCATAGCTGATAGCATTAGTTTTCCATTTAGTTTCACTCCACAGGTAGGCACAGGGCTGGGAAGGGCAGGAACTGGGCTGGGGGCCTCCCGCATAGGCCCCAGCAAGAACTGAACTGGGGGCACACCCCCGTTCAGCATATGGGTCCACATGGGCCGGGGCCGGGGCCGGGATTCGATCCTTGGGCTCCGGGGTTGCAAAACGAGCGCTTAACCCACTGAGCCATCCCAGCTTCCCCTTTAGATACCACTTCAAAGTTACCCCACAAGGCCATGTCTTCTGAGTTCCACCTCCATCTACTTCTGTATTGGAGGTGTAGTTGAGCAGAGCATGCCCTGCTGGGAATGGGCCGGTTCCAGGCCCAGGCAAGAAGCCAGCTAGCATTCATTCTGCCATTAACCAAACTCAGTCTGCAGTGTTGCTGCATGCCAAGGCCCAAGTTGGAGCTGATAGTTTTTATGATGTGAATATAGCAGCACATGTTCTACATCCTGAGATTATATTGGAAGCCTGCATTGACATGAAGGCCAAGGCTGTCAGCATCGATGCAGTTCCATAGTGCCAGGCAAATGGCGTTTTTTTCAGTATGTGTAGTCACTTAGATTTGTGTGTCATGTCCATTTGCCTGGTGAGTCGGATACTGGCTGAACATGATCCTGCAGTGTGTTCATGCATTTTCCTTCTTGTCAATGAAAAATTCCTATCAGTCATGCTTACATTGAGATGGACAGTGCCTTCAGGAATGCAGAAATAAAATATTGGTCCTACGTAGGTTTTATGTGAAGCTTTCTTTCTTTGTCCTTTTCCCCTCCCTAACTCTGTTTTTCTTCTTCAACTCCACCTACACACACATACGCACACATACCCATAAAAAAGCAAAGTCAATTAAAGGTTGGAATTTTTTTTTAAAGATTTATTTTATTGTTTTTGACAGAGAGAGGTAAATAGAGACAGAGAGAAGGGGGAGGGCCCAGAGCAGTCTCCATAGTTGTGTCATCAGTTTTCAACATGGCTTCCTTTTACACAGGTGGGCGGGGGCTGCATAGGGTGGGAACCAGGCTTGGGGCCTCCCACATGGGAAGCACACCCCAGTTCAGCATATGGGTCTGCACTGGTCGGGGCCAGGATTTGATCTTCAGTTCCTGGGGCTGCAAAGTGAGTTCTTAATTCACTGAGCTATCCCGCTTTTCCTGAAATTTTTTAAAAGATTTATTTTTATTGTTTTTGACAGAGAGAGATACAGAGATAGAGAGAAGGGGAAGGGCCCCGAACAGTCCCCATAGTTATACATCATTGTTTTTTCCACATAGTTTTATTCCACAGGTGGGTGCGGGGCTGCACAGGGCACCAAACTGGGGGCACTCCCCAGTTCAGCATATGGGTCCACACGGGCCGGGGCCGGGATTCGATCCTCTGTCCCCGGGGCTGGAAAGTAAGCACTCAACCCACTGAGCCATCCCAGCTTCCCTTCCTGGAATTTTTGAGCATATAAGAAAAGACCCTAGGACGGGGGTGGCTAACCTATGGCATGCGTGCCCAAAGTGGCACGTGGAGCAATTATTTCGGCACGCGAAATTACTGTTTTTTGTTATAAAAACATCCTATGCCTCTTATAGACATAAAAATAATCGATACCTCTATCTCACTCAATGGGTTGGCACACGAGTCGAGCGAGTATACTCTTATTTCATCAACTTTGGCACTCAATCGCCAAAAGTTTCTCCACCCCTGCAAGGACTTGGAAAAGAGTACCGTATATACCAGGGGAGAGAAATAGGCTAGCAACAGGGTGGTTCCAAGCAGTTTCCCTAGGAAAGTCTGCTGGGGACACCAGCAGAATTTAAGGTGACCAGATTTTAACATTGGTAAAGCGGGACACCATTGACCGGGGGGAGGGGGTTCTTGATTAAAAATGTGGTCTATCTCCCGCCGTTCCCTAGCTTGTCGTGCATTCTTTCCAAAAATCGGGACTTTTTTAAAACGCCGGAGGATGCGGGACAAATTGTTAAGAATCGGGACTGTCCCGCCAAAAGCGGGACATCTGGTCACCCTAGACTAGACCTGCATGCTGATGTCCTACTTGGACAGCATCTCCTGGAATTGATAGAAGTGAGGCTCCATTCTGTTGCTAATGTGGAGGCAATCTACAAATCCTCTGGGGGTGATAACTGTCTTTTTGAGGAGAGGTGGTCCTTGGCCCCACTCCCTGCTATTGAGTTTGTGAGAAAATGGCTGAGCAATTCTACCTTCTCCAAAGTGTGTTCTCTGGCATTGCCCAAACACTGAAAAGCCCACTCTACCACCTGCTGTGAGTTATTGGGTCCAATGGCATCAGTGTGTGGTGTATTGGGTATTGGACTTAAAGTGGGCCAGCCATTGAGAGGAAAGCATGGCTTTCAGCTAACTAGGCATTTTCTATCCAGACATGTCTATCCCATTGCCTAGATTGTAGCTAATCCCTAATATCCATGAATTTAAATAAATTCTGGCTTGACCATTTGGATACTAAACAATCTTCTTCTTTGAACAGATGGTCCATCCTTTAAATAAGATATCTCCAAAATAAAAGCCAAATGTTCATCTGAAGACTATATCCCATGTTTTGAATCATGACTGGATGTCCCTAAACTTGCCCAAGCATGAAAACCAGGTGACAGGCAGTTATAATTCAACATTCATCTTTCCTACTCAGTAGTTGGGGATGTGGGCTTTCATACACTGGGGCTTTCATCTTTTTTGTATTTGTACCTGTTCAGGCTCCAGTCATGAGACCAACATGTTCCCACTCCTCCCACTCCCCATTATCCCCTTCCTAAATAGTCTTTCCAGAGCTTCTCTGGAAGAAATGGATTAGAGGGTCAATGGGAACAGGACCAATTAATAGCTATTGTTCCTGTTCCTGGCAAATGCTTTTTCTATTCTTCACTTGTCTGGAATGCTGTTGTTAGGCTCCACCTGCCAGGATTGCATCCTGGACATGCTGTAGCAGCAGGGAGATTGGATGTCATCAGGCTCTCATCCTCCTGCACACCTTGCAGTTCTTCCCTTTGTTCCCACTGTAGGTATCTTCATTGAGCTGTTCTCATTTGGTCTACGAGGGCTGTCCAGAAAAAATCTAGTCATTGTCAATATAACGAGAATGGCTACATGGCTAGATACTTTCTGAATAGCTCATATATGTGTATACAGTGTTCCCTCGCCACTGCACGCTTCATGGTTTGCGGCTTCAGTGCTTCGCGGGTTTTTCCAAAATATTCATCAAAAAATAAAAATGAAAAAATACAACCATGTCGGCAGCCACATGGCGGAAAGGAGCGTTTTTTCATGTGGATGCGCGAGAGAGAAGGATCCCTGCATGTCAAACAAAGAGATGAGGTGACTCAGAGTCCATACCACGGGCTCTCATAAAGGCGCGTGATTGGTTTCCGGTGCGACATCGACCCATGAGAAAATTCCTAGGGGCAAATCCTACTTCGCGGCTTTTCAGCTTTCGCGGAAGGTTCTGGCCCCCATTAACCGCGAAAAACGAGGGATCACTTTATGTGTAGATGTATGTATTTTATTTATTTTTTTTATATCTTTTTTTTATATTTATAGAGAGTAATTATTTTGTCTTCAGTGCATATTTATTTCTATTTTACTTTTGACAGATAGAGAGAGAGACAGAGACAGAGACAGACAGAGAACCGAACTGTGGGAACTCCCCAGTTCAGGATGTGGGTCCGCCTGGGCCGGAGCCGGGATTCGATCCTCGGTCCTCATGGCCTCAAAGCGAGCGCTCAACCCGCTGAGCCGTCCCGGCTTTCCCAAAGATTTATTCATTGTTTTTTGTTTTAATTATTTATTTTGACAGAGAGAGAGAGAGAGAGAGAGAGAGAGATACAGAGACAGAGAGAGAACTGAACCGGGGAAGCTCCCAATTCAGCATATGGTTCCGCCCGGGCCGGGGCCAGGATTCGATCCTCGGTCCCTGGGGCTGCAAAGTGAGCGCTTAACCCACTGAGCCATCCCGGCTTCCCCTTGTATGTATTTTAAAATATACATATATGTGTTTTCGTATACTTATTCATATACAGTTAACAGCTCTGAAATCAGCATGTGTCATATCACATCTTAAAATTACAGCTGACAGCTTTTTCCTCTTTTCTGTCTGAGGTTCATAATGGTACCTCTTAAAATTGATGACATCTCAGAGTCCACAAAATACGTATGTAGGGTCAGCTTATATTTTACTTCTTTGCCTGAAGAATTTGTGAGTTTTTTCATGGGCAGATTTACCAACTAGCTTCAGTATATCTGAGTATATCTGGATGCAAGTAAACTTGCATTTACTGTGATAAAATGGCCACCCCACATTTCACATGCTTTGCTCTGCACAGAAAACTCACATAGTCATATTTAGTTGGGCTTTGAACAATACTGATAATAGGCAGTAGGCAGGGCACCATGCAGATTGCTAAGTAGCTAGTACAAGGCACCTGGCTAGTGATTCGGAGAACCTAGTTCTTCTGACTCCTAATGTGATTTTCTTTCTTCCAAACCAGTCAGCCTAGAATCCAGAAACAGCAAAAATATGTTGGGGGTGGAATATACCATATTTAGAGTAGAGAATAGAGATCACTACTGAGAGAATCTTTATAGTACGTAAAAATTGGGAATCTAAACACTCAGTAGGAAATAGCTAAGCACAACACAACATATTATTATCACTATAGAATATATAGACATTGAAAATGACAGGTATGTACATTGTTGCTGATACGAAGGAATATATATTTATATTTATATATATATGTGTGTGTGTGTGTATGTGTGTGTGTGTATATATATATCCATCCAAACATGAATATACAGGCAGAGAGGATTCTAGAATGCATGTCTCATATATATTTTTTTTAATTTATTAATTTTTTGACAGAGAGAGAGAGAGATACAGAGGCAGAGACACAGAGAGAACTGAACTGGGGGAACTCCCCAGTTCAGCATATGCGTCCGCATGGGCCGGGGCCGGAGCCAGGATTCGATCCTTGGTCCCCAGTGCTGCAAAGTGAGCGCTTAACCCACTGAGCCATCCCGGCTTCCCGAGTCTCATCTTTTTTATCTCTTCCAATGTCAACCATTTACCTGTTTGAGCTAATCATGGGGGCAGGCACATAGGGCCCAAAAGGAGTTAGAAGGGCTGACCTCCTGAGAAAATATTACAACAGAAGTTATGGAGGAGAAGATATATGAGACCTGGAAAGTGGAGACATGTGACATACAAGAAATAAAAATACTAAAAGGAGAAAAAGGTAGAGGGAGGGTGTGTCAGGGCAGGCTAAAACCAGGTTATACCGGTAATTATAATATAATAACAAAACAGTCCCAAAGCTCAGTTTAATTCAACAAATTTATTTTTTCCTCACACTGCAGTATCCAGTGGAGGTCAAGAGAGGGGCTCAGCTCATTGTTACTCAGGAACCCAAGGTGATAAAAGGCTTCATCTCACTGCAGGTAATGTGGTGAATCATGAACTGGCATTAATACTTAAAGTCTGCTTGGAAGTGCATACATGACTTCTGCCCACATTTCACTGGCCAAAGCAAATCATAAACCCACCTTTAACTTCAAAGGGAGCAGGCAGGTGCAGTCCTATATACTAGAAGGAGGAAAGCTAGAAATATTTGGTGAATGGCAATCATGCCTTACCACCAGGGGAAGTAACTAAGACACATTTAAGCGTATTCTGGTAAAATTTTTGAACTCTAAGGATAAAGAGAAAATGTTTCAGGCTTTCAGACCAAAGGGATATTATTTACAAAAGAAAAAGAATCACACTGACATTAGATTTTCTATCTGTAGCACCAAGAAGCTACAAAGTGGTAGAATTTTACCTGTAGACCGCTGAGGAAACAAAGGAAGTTAACACAAGAATCTGATACCCAGGCAAACTTTAATCAGCATAGTATTGAAAGTCCCAGAGCAATTAGGCAAAAAAAAAAAAGGAATAAAATACATTCAGTCCATTCTGTTGATTGATAGTTGTTTTTTTCCAATTTTTTAAAAAAAATTTTTTTTTTTTTAATATTTATTGATTTTTTTTTTTTTTTTATCTTTTCACATTTATAGAGAGAAATTATCTTTTTGTCTTCAGTGCATAGTTATTTCTATTTTACTTTTTGACAGATAGAGAGAGAGACAGAGACAGAGACAGAGAACCAAACTGTGGGAACTCCCCAGTTCAGCATGTGGGTCCTGCCTGGGCCGGAGCCGGGATTCGATCCCCGGTCCTCATGGCCTCAAAGCGAGCGCTCAACCCGCTGAGCCGTCCCGGCTTTCCC
>PVKE010013384.1:11296-36756 GCA_004027555.1 Craseonycteris thonglongyai | reverse complement strand
TGCTAGGTCATATGGCAATTCCATTCCTAATTTTTTGAGGAATCTCCACAATGCTTTTCATAGTAGTTGTACCAGTTTACATTCCCACCAGCAGTGTATGAGGGTTCCTTTTTGTCCACAGCCTCTCCAGCACTTGTTATCCCTTGTCTTGTTGATTATAGCCATTCTAACAGGTGTAAGATGGTATCTCATTGTGGTTTTGATTTGCATCTCCCTAATTGCTAGTGATGTTGAGCATTTTTTCATGCATCTGTTGGCTGTTTGTATGTCTTCATGGGATAATGTCTGTTTAGGTCTTCTGCCCATTTTTAAATTGAATTGCTTGTTTTTTGTTGTTGAGTTATATAAGTTCTTTGTATATTTTTTATATTAGCCCCCTATTAGAGGCATTGTTTGCAAACATTTTCTCCCAGTTGGCTGGTTGCCTCTTTGCTTTGTTGATTGTTTCCTTTGCAGTACAGAAGCTTTTTAGTTTGATAAAGTCCCATTCATTTATTTTTGCTTTTACTTCCCTTGCCATTGAGTTCAGGTTCATAAAGTCCTCTCTGAACCCCAGATCTATAAGTTTAGTATCAATATTTTCTTCTATGCAATTTATTGTTTCACATCTTATTCGGAGGTCTTTAATCCATTTTGAGTTAACTTTGGTATACAGTGAGAGATCGTAGTTCACATTCAGCCTTTTGCATATGGTTTTCCAATTTTCCCAGCACCATTTACTGAAGAGGCTTTCTTTTCCCCACTGTATATTTTTTTGTTCCTTTGTTGAAAATAATCTGTCCATATATTTGTATGTTTATTTCTGGGTTTTCAATTCTGTTCCATTGGTCTGTGTATCTGTTTTTCTGTCAATACCAAGCTGTTTTGATTAATGAAGTTATGTAATATAGATTAAAGTGGGACAGTGAGATTCCCCCAGCTTTATCCCTTTTTTCTTAAGATAGCTTTGGTGATTCAAGGTGTTTTGTGGTTCCATACAAAATTGATGGTTTTAAAAAAAATCTATTTCTTGAAAGATTGTCTGTGAGATTTTGATGGGAATGGCATTGAATTTGTATATTGCTTTGGGTAGTATGGCCATTTAAACTATGTCAGTTCTTCCAATCCATAAACACAGAATATCTTTATATTTCTTTGTGTCTTCTTTAATTTCTCTTAACAGTGTCTTATAGTTTTCAGTGTATAAGTCTTTCACATTCTTTCTTAGATTTATTCTTAGGTATTTCATTTTTTTGTTTGCAATGACAAAGGGACTGGATCTTCTCTTCTCTCTTTCTGAAGTTTCATCATTGGCATATAGAAATGAAGTTGATTTTTGCACATAATTTTTTTTATCCTGCAACTCTACTGTATTTGTCTATTGTTTTTAATAGATTTCTGATAGAGTCTTTAGAGTTTTCTATATAAATAATCATGTCATCTGCAAAGAGTGACAGTTCAACTTCTTCTCTCCCAGTTCTAACACCTTTTATTCCTTTCTCTTGCCTGATTGTTCTGGCTAGAACTTCCAGCACTATGTTGAATAGCAGTGGTGATTGGGGCGGGGGGGCATCCCTGTCTTGTTCCTGATTTTAGGAAAATAGGCTTCAGCTTTTCCCCATTCAATGTAATATTTGCTGAGGGTTTGTCATATATGGCCTTTATTATTTTGAGGTACTTTTCTTCCATTCCCATTTTATTCAGTGTTTTGATCATAAATGGATGTTGTATCTTGTCAAATGCTTTTTCTGCATCAATTGAGATAATCATGTGATTTTTATCCTTTGTTTGGTTTATGTGCTGGATTACATTGATTGATTTGTATATGTTTAACCATCCTTGTGCCCCTGGGATGAATCCCACTTGAACATGATGAAAAATCTTTTTAATGCATTGCTGTATTTTGTTAGCTAAAATTTGATTAGGATTTTTGCCTCAATGTTCATCAGGGAGGTTGACCTATAGTTATCCTTTTTGGTATTGTCCTTCCCAGGTTTTGGTATTAGGGAAATATTGACTTCTAGAATGGGTTGGGTACTATTGCCTCCTCTTGAACTTTTTGGAGTAGTGTGAGGAGGATGGGCACTCGTTCTTCTTTGAATGCTTGATAACTCAGTGGTAAAACCATCTGGTCCAGGACTTTTTTGCCTTTGGGTAGGTTTTGGATAGTTGTTTCAAGTTCTGTACCATTGATTGGTCTATTTAGGTTATCCAAATCTTCTTGGTTCAGTCTAGGTAAACTATAGGTTTCTAGAAATGTGTCCATTTTCTCTAGATTGTCAAATTTGGTAGCATAGAGACTTTCATAATAATTTCATATGATTGTTTGTATTTCTGTAGTGTCAGTTGGGATCTCGCCCCTATTGTCCCGTATTCTGGGAATATGAGGTTTTTCTCTTTGTCCTTTGGTGAGCCTAGCCAGTGGCTTGTCAATTTTATTGATCTTTTCAAAGAACCAGCTCTTTGTGGCATAATTTTATCTATTGTTTTTGTTCTGAATTTCATTAAGTTCTGCTTTAATTTTTAGTAGTTCTTTCCTTCTGCTGGCTTTAGGGGTTCTTTGTTCATCTTTTTCTAGTTCTTTAAGATGAGATATTAGGATGTTTACTTATAGTTTTTCTTCTTTCTTGAAATAGGCCTATAATTATATAAATTTTCCTCTTATTACTGATTTTGCTGTGTCCCAGAAATTTTGGTATGTCGTGTTTTCATTGTCATTCATTTCTACAAATTTTCTAATTTCTTGTTTTATTTCTTCTTTGATCCAGTCACGTTTTAATAGTGTGTTGTTCAATCTCCACATATATGTGATTCTCTCTGCTTTCCTTTTACAGTTGGTCTCTAGTTTCAAAGCTCTGTGGTCTGAGAATACACTTGGTATGATTTGGATGCCCTTCAATTTGGTGAGATTGGATTTAAGTCCCAGGATATGGTCTGTCCTTGAAAACGTTCTGTGTGCACTAGAGTAGACTGTATAGCCCTGTGCTGCAGCTGGCGGGTGCAGCTTGGTCTTTCTTTACCCTCTGGTCTGCTCAGGCTGCTCTTTCACTTTAAGAGCCCTGGCTTGAAAAGCTGCTCCCTAAGAGACTTGTATTCAGCTCAGCTGTGCCGTCTCTGAAAGCCAGCACCTTGGTGCACTGAGCTGCAGTTGGTGGGCTGGTGCCCTGCTCTTTCGCTGCCTGGTAAGTTCAATCACCGCTGTTCCATGGTCCCCACTCAACCTCAGGCATGGCGATCTGAGTGGGGCATAGAGTGCTGCCCCTTGGGTTTGGATGTTAAATTGTCCACAGTCTCAGGGGGATTCCACTCTCCTAGGGTCTTGGCTTCCAGCCCACCCAGGATCTAGTTCCACTTTGACCATAGTCCCCCAACCCCCCTTTTGTTTCTGCAAGCCCCAGGTTGCGTTGCACGTTCCTGTCCATGTACTGCTCCTTCCCCTTCCCTCTCCCGCTCACCCCTTTTTCCTCTAACCTTTAGGTGTTGTTTTGTGTTGCGTGGTTCTCTCATTTGAGGGTGTTTCTTTGGGTTCCCCTGTGGATTCACCTTTGTTCAAAAGGCCCTTCTCAGGTAGATGTTGAGGTTCTCCTCTCATGCCACAATCCTTGTTTTCTTTCCACTATTTAAAAAAAATTTATTTTATTGTTTTTGACAGAGAGAGAGAGAGAGACAGAGACAAAGAGACAGAGAGAAGGGGGAGGGCCCAGAGCAGTTTCCATAGTTGTATGTCATCAGTTTTCAACATGGTTTCATTCCACACAGGTGGGTGCGGGCCTCTCTAGGTGGGAACTGGGCTGGGGGCCTCCTGCATGGGAAGCACACCCCAGTTCAGCACATGGGTTCATATGGGCTGGGGCTGGGATTCGATCCTTGGTCTCCAGGGCTGTGAGTGCTTAACCCACTGAGACATATGGGCTTCCCCTCCACTCTAATTTTAAATACATTCCACCACCTGTTCTTTTCTTCTCATTCCACCACTTGTTCTTTTCTTCTAACACTGTACCAAATGTCAGCCACATGGGAACACAAATTCTGACAGTACAAAATGTAGAATAAATTATATGAAAATAATTAGGGGAATTGGTATGTTTGGAAAGAAGTTAATTAAAATAAAACCTAGATTTTTCAGCTATTTTGCACTGGAAAAATTTGATCTCCATATTTTCTCTGGTCAGGTTCTTGAAATTATAGAGGAACCTTGTCTGTCTCCAAACATACCCTGTCCAACAACATCAAGGGGGAAATCATTAGACTCTGCCATCGCATTTGCTTTTTCTATGGTTCATTTTATGGTAGCACCTGTTCATGTAGATAAATGATTGCAAACTTGGATGCCAGCCAAAAAATATAGTGCCTTCAGCATGGGAAGGCAAGCAGGAGTTGGACTTGCATGCAGTAGACAAGTCCATCCAGCCTCTGTAATCAGGCCCTACGGGGCCAAATTTGTGGCAGCTGGTCAGACCTCCTCCATGTCTGCTCATCCTGCTTACTGTGGAAGAAATGTGTATTTATAAACTCAAATCCTGATGTAACATCCCTCTATGGCCATACATAAAAATAGGTCATCTAGTCTATATTCACTGCTTAGCAATTAAAGAGTCCATTTGAATGCACATGGTTTTATGTAAATAATTTGAAGTGTGGCAATCATCACAAGGGTACACATTCAAAATGGCTTTGTCCACCTTCGCTTGTTGCCAATTCTACAATGAAGGGGATATTTCTAAGTGTAAAAATAGTCAGCATTTAGAGAACTTGTCAAAACCACAGAAAGCATTTTCTGCCAAAAGATATAAACTATCTTTTGTAGTATATGTTAGTCAGTCTGAAATTGAAAAAAATCTTAATATTAATCTGGAATAGAAATCAATTCTAAAAATAAAGTCAGAATCTAGAACCAGTTTAGTTCCCTAATACATAAACACTGTACAGTTTACAAATTACTGTCATAAATTATAGTTGAATAGGATTATACTTACTGATGGGGGAAACACTAGCATACATAAAAAGGAAAAGGCAAGGGCAAACACTGTATGAGGTGCTGTTATTTATGAGGAAACAGTAAACATATAAAATATCTTGATATGATACTAGAATCAATGAAGGGAAACTACATAGCTGGAGGCAGAGAAATAAGGAAACGTTTTTACTCTACACTCTTTGGAAACCATTAAATTTTATACTTCGTGTTATTATTTAAACAAACAATAAATTTAAGTCTTATTAATTCCTTGGAACCATAGTGTTAATGGAAAGTTATTTGTGTTGCTATTCTTGTTACCAGGGCCATAAATAAGAACTGGACATGCATTACTTCATTTAATCCTATGGAATTTATATTATTAACTCTCCATTTACTTGGTGAGGGTTTAATGAGTGTAGACTGATACTTTATTGCTGTTCATTAATTAGATAGGAGCCAAGTTTTTCCTATCAACTTCACCACTCATTGTTAGGATGCCAGAGACACCTAACTCAGAAGATAATGAGGGTCCTCTCATGGGCCAATAAAATTGTGAGGGAGGGTTGTTCACACAGTCTTCACTAGTTTCTGCAAAGACCACAGTCAATAAAATGGTTGTTCTGTTAGAACATCATGTGTAGTTACTTGTCAACCAGAGGCTTTTATTCCACAGAGTCCAGAAGAGCCAACCCTTTCTTCTGCATTGTTGAGCCAGAATGCTACACAGAATAGTGAAGGATGACCTGCTAGAGAGTACAGTTTCCCCAGCTCCCTGCAGCTGGCCAATGGGGGAGGTGAGAAGACTCTGATTTTCTTATATTTAACTACCCATCCCCCACCCTACTCCAAGAAGCCCTCTTCTAAACTGCAGGAGTGAAGGCAATGCTGTCTGGTTCCAACTCTACGTACTTTTGAACAGTATGTTTTTGGCATGAATTTTCTCCCTAGATTCCCTTAAATCAGTGCTCCCCAACCTTTTTGGCACCAGGGACCGGTTTTGTGGAAGACAATTTTTCCATGCATGGGAAGGGGTGTGGGGGCTGGTTTGGGGATGATTCAAACACATTGCATTTATTGTGCACTCTATTTCTATTATTACATTATGATATATAATGAAATAATTATACAATAAACACCTCAGTTCCACCTCAGATAATCAGGCATCAGATTCTCATAAGGAGCGCGCAACCTAGATCCCTCACAACTCAGGACACAATAGGGTTTGTGCTCCTATGAGAATTTAATTTTGAAGCTGATTGACAGGAGGCAGAGCTCAGGCAATAATGCAAGTGATGGGAAGTGGCTGTAAATACAAATGAATCTTTACTCTCTTGCCTACTGATCACTTCCTGCTCTGTGGCCCAGTAATGGGGGACCCCTGCCTTCAGCCTTCCTTTCTAATTACCTAGAGACTTTCTTTACAAATTACATTATTCATTCTAGACAATGTGTATAATTCTGGCCCAATAGAAAACTTACCAAGTATAAAAATGTACAAAAAATAAACCGACAAAAATGTTGTATTTCTAGATATTATCTCCTTACATTTAAATGAGAAAACTGAATGATGTGAAGTAATTCTAAAGGTAGGTCACTGATTTGAAAGAGCTGGTCAAAACACTGGTTGTCCTAACTCTAGTGCTTGTGTTTTGAAATGCTAGGTTTTATATTATTTAATTCAGTTCTCAAAACAAACCCATACAATATTTTTTTCTTGTTGCAGTAAAACATTACCACAAATTACAACAGATAAATTATGACCACAAATTAAAACAACATTACAGCTTAAAACAATAAAAACTTATTATCTTACATTTCTGGAGATGAGAAGTCTGAAATAGGTCCATCTATGTAGGTTAAAATTAGAGGATGTTGGGACGGCTCAGCGGGGTCCAAGGATCGAATTCTGGCCCCAGTCTGTGCAGACCCATATGCTGAACTGAGATGAGTCCCTAGTTTGGTTCTCACTGGGGCGAGCCTCCCATTTGGGAGGCCTCTGGCCTGTTTCCTGCCCTATGCAGCCCCAAGCCCACCTGTGGAATGAAACTATGTAGGAAAACTAATGATGTGCAACTATAGCTACTGCTCTGGGACCTCCCCCTTCTCTCTCTCTCTTTAAAACAATTAAAAAATTTTAAAGTAGGGCTGCAGTTCTTTTGGAGCCTCGTAAAAAGAGTATATTTCCTTGCTGCCCACATTTTTTGGCTTGTGGCTTCTTCCTCCAACTTCAAGGACAGAAATAGCAGCCGGAGTGTTTCTCACATCGTGTCACTTTGATAGCAGCCCACCTGCCTCCCTCTTCCACATTGAAGTATACATGTAATTACATTGCGTTCACCTGGATAATCCAGCCTAATCTCCTTACTTCAATCCATCTGGTTATCATTTGTAGCCTACTGAAACCTCAATTTCCCCTTGCTGTGGAACATAGGAACAGTTCACAAGTTATGGAAATCGAGAAGTAAATATCCTTAAAGGTCTATTATTCTGCCTACCGGCAGTTTTCCCTAGCTTTGGCCGCTGCTGGGATCCAGCTTGCCGTTGGTGGAGGGCGACGCTGCGTGGACAGCGGCCCCGGCACCCCGCGACCCGCTGCCCGCAGCCGCGCGCCTGCCCGCCTGCAGCGCCCTGAACCCGTCGTTTCTCACCGCGGTGGCCCAGACAGCGGCCCAGATGCAGGCCATCAAGTGTGTGGTGGTGGGAGACGGAGCCGTAGGTAAAACTTGCCTACCGATCAGTCACACAACCAATGCATTTCCTGGAGAATATATCCCCACTGTCTTTGACAACTATTCTGCCAATGTCAGAAAACCGGTGAATCTGGGCTTATGGGATACTGCTGGACAAGAAGATTATGACAGATTATGTCCCCTATCCTATCCACGGACAGATGCATTCTTAATTTGCTTTTCTCTTGTGAGTCCTGCATCCTTTGAAAATGTTCGTGCGAAGTGGTATCCTGAAGTGCGACACCACTGTCCCAACCCTCCCATCATCCTGGTAGAGATTAAGTTGGATCTTAGGGATGATAAAGACACAATTGAGAAACTGAAGGAGAAGAAGCTGACGCCGGTCACCTACCCACAGGGTTTAGCCGTGACCAAGGAGATTGGTGCTGTAAAATACCTGGGGTGCTCAGCTCTCACACAGCGAGGCCTCAAGACAGTGTTCGATGAAGCCATTCGAGCCATTCTCTGCCCACCTCCTGTCAAGAAGAGGAAGAGGAAATGCCTGCTGTTGTAAATGTCTGGGCCCTTTTCCTCCGCTGCCCTGTCCCCTGGGGACAGGGGACGCTTTGCTTAAAAATGATGGCGCCTTTGCACTCAATGCCAAGTTTTTGTTACGGAATAGTTTTTGCATAAAACCATTTTGAACCAATAGGTAATTTTTAGGTTTTGTTTAAAGTGTAGGAGTTCAAACTTTCACATTCTATTAAAACTTAGCCCTAAAATGACAAGCTTCCTTAAGGCCTTATTATTCACAATCCCCTATTCTTGCTCAGATTGAGTTGGCAAAATACCTTGTGAACTAAATTGCATTGTTGTGCTAAGAACACTAAGCACTAAACTGTTTAAAGACCTTTGTTTTTAAGAAGATGGTAGGTAGCTCTGAAGTTAGGAAAGGCAGACACTTCCTAATTTCACACACAAGCATATGGCCTCTTCATGAAACGTTGCCATTTTATGCATTGATAATTTAATCAACCCATGTTCACCTAACATTGTACTGTATGTCATAACGGAGTGACTGTAACAGCTCAACTCTGGATCGGTCTTGATTTTGTTGTGAGTTTTTTTTTTAATTAGTGTGTTAGCTTTTGCTGAGATTTTGAACAGAGCTCTTACCCACCTGTCCCTCTGGTGAAGTGTTCCGCTCTGGCTGTGTGTGCACTGAGGTGGAGTGTGGGACACTTGATGGGGTCAAAGGATGAAGACCGTATTTTGACAAAATATTGAGGTTAATTCACACTATATTGTACATGTAATAATTAAACAATAAACAGGTTGCAAGTCAAATTTTAAAAAGGTTAATTTCTGTCAAATGCAGATGAAGAAAGTCCATATTAATCAGTTACGGTAAGTGTTTTCGTAAGCTTTTCCTTTTTCTTAAACTTGCAGCCCCTCCCCAAATTGGGCATCTAATTCCTCTTTGAACTGGTCATTCCCATACTTGCAAACTTATTATGGAACCTGTTCTTAATGAGCAATATGCCTCCTTGTATTATAATTTGTCTTGATAATGCATTAGAAATTTTTGTTGTATATTAAGTGCATTCCTGTTTTCATGTTTCTTTATGCAAGCTAGTAAGTGCTGTCCTTAGTTTCCTAATTAGTAACTGATGTAAAATTAATGTGTTGCATCTTTACAGTTTTTAAAATATTTTAGATATTCTTAAACTATGAACCTTAACATCACTTGTCATGCCAGATCACCAGCACTGTACCTTAACTAACGCTGACCCTCCCGCTGCCTGCGTGGGCACACTTCTTGTTGCTCTAACAGTGTTCCCTTGGGTCTGTGAGGTTCTGTAAGCCCCGTGCTTGTGCTAATGGAGTTCTGTACAACTCACTCACTGGCAAGAACGCAAGGTTGGACCTTTCAACTACTAGAACAAAATTTTTTAAATTGACAGTTGCAGAATTGTGGAGTGTTCTTACATTGATCTTTTGCTAATGCAATTAGCAGTATGTTTTGCATGACTTAATAAATCCTTGAATAATAATAAAAAAAAATTATTCGGCCTACCAAAATATAGGAACGGTTATCTTCATATTGACACATAAGAAAACTGAAGCTCACCTAAGGACAAGTATCAAAGTTATTTCTATGACACCTTGAAGGAGTTCAGGGAAGGAAAATATGTCTAGAATTTGGAGATAGTAAGAAAAAGAGATTCTGACAGTCAGTCTGGGAGGAGTTAAGTCCTTCTGTTATGGAAAACAGCCAACCAGTGGTGATCCTGCTGAGGGAACTAGGAAATTATGACCTTGACTTCATACTCCTGTCTTCTACCAAACTCCTCCCAGTGCCCCACATTCAAGAATCTGGTCAGTAGCATGTTAGCAGACAGAGACCACACAGGACACCTGATAAGTCCAAACACGTCAGCATCTGTGGCTAGCAGGCGAGAGAAGGGCAGAAATGGGATCTGAAGTCCACACGAGGCAGCCAGAAATTTCCCCACATCAATTCATTGATTTATAATAACAGTCATTGATGTTTTCAAGGTTCTACTAAAAAGTATGTCTTCAATGTTTAAATTTTATGAGCAATTAGTATAGTGGCAGTCAGAATCTGATACTTTCCCACACATTACCCATTCCACAAAAATGTACTTTTTTACTTGCTCTACTTAATGGACTTTAAGTTTCTGAATGCAAGTACTCACTGAATGATTCATGTTTCAGGTTCTACAGGCAGCATTTTGAACAGATCTTTTCAGGTGTAGGCAGTCCAAGATTTCATAGGGTTATTTAATTAGAAAGGTGTCATAGGTTAAAAGTACTCATTGATTCTGATTTCACCATATAATAATGATATAATAATTAAAGTGCTGAACATAGAAATAACCATAAAAATCACATTTAACCTACTATAAATTATTTATTAGAATTGTATATATCAGTTGATTAATTAGCACAATCGAATAATTATCATTATAAAATATATTTAATATTGCGATGTCATCACGACAGCAACATAGGTAGCTCTTGACTTCAATCTTGCTCACAAGACCACTTAGTAACTGTTCATAGGTAATAAACCATTGTGAAAGTCCCAGAACCCAGGGTGATACTGAAGCACCCCTTGGGATCACGGAAACCAAGAAGAATCACATGAGAAGGGTAAGATGAACAGTTTCATTGGGATTGCAGGCACAGAGCCACACCAAGAGGACTCCCATGGGCCCAAAGTTACTTCGGTGGGAAACCCAGAGGATGCCCAAGATGGACATACAGCTTCTCCAGTACTAGTACTCTGAGATGCTTTTTGGCAGATACTTTCAGGTCTCACCTACAAGGATCTGTGGAGCCGACCACTAGGAATCAGCCAAAGATAGAGAATGGGGAGGGGCTTACAGCAACCATAGCTCAGATGGCAGGGGACCATGTTTGTGCTGGCAGCAAAGTCCTGTGCCTGAACAGAGATCCCAGTCAGCTGCCGAGTCTAATTGCAAAGCCAAGCAGGTAGCCCACTCGGATCAGGAAGCTTGGCCTAATTTGATTCCCCAGGCAAAGGGCCATATGGGGCATTGTGCATATTCTATAGTTCTGCCTGGACAGCAAAGCGAGTTTAAAGCCCTCCCCCATGGGGGAGTGTAACCTATAGTCCTGCTCCACTAGGACTTAAGGCCCCAGGCCAGACGGCTGTGGAAAGTAATAAAGCCAATAGTGCCCCAAATGGCCATAGGAAGCAATATAGTCAACAGTGACTTACTCCACTAGCGTTTATTTTCAGAGATCTCCAGACCCAGACCCTGGAAATGAATCTCCCTGCCAAGATAATGCCTTGCACCACCAGGTGTCCACTCCCAGGGTCCACCCCAACCCAGCCCCTAGAGATGAATCCTTCTGCCAAAACCTCCCTGAAAAAGGGACATAAGACCTCAGCCAGAATTAGCTTGTTTTTGACACAGGTGCAAACCATTAGACCTTGTCCTTAGCCTGACCCCCAGCCTCATTATAATAAAATTATTAAATAGCCATAAGGGCTTGCGCCCCCTCCACCTCCCCGTGGGTTTTCCTGTATGCATTCGAACATGCACAGTTGAAAGAATGAAGAAACATATGACCTCACTTATAGGTGGAATATAAAACTGAAAGTAACAAAGAAACAAAAACTCATGGACACAATCAATAGTTTAGTGGTTACCTGAGGGTAAGGGGGGAGGTGGGTGGGAGGGTTGGGGAGGGGGGAATAGGGAGGGGACATCAAACACACGGTGATGGAAAGTGAGCTGATGCTGGGTGGTGAGCACATAATGTGATGTCTAGACAATGTCATGTAGAATTATACACCCTGGAAACAATGTAATTGATGCCAATTAATGTCACCCCAATAAATTGAACAAACAACAAAAAAAGATATCATGGAGCTTCTGTCAATCAGTACTGTCAGTCAACAGACCCAGCACTCAAAATGGTGTTTTTTCCTAAGGAAAGGTGACAAAACCCATTCAGCCCTTTGTAGTCAGGCCCTGGAGCCAGCTCTGGCTCAGGCCTGCTTTCATCCCTTGGAATGGCACTTTCATTTTCTTTCCCCATCAATACATTTTTCTTCCACTTCTGTGTTTTGGTGTCTCACTCGGTTCTTTGTTCGGGGTGCCAAGGATCTGGATACTGCACTGAGGAGAGCCCCATCCTCTGGTAACATTTTTTTCTATGTAAGATGTCTTTTTTCACCTGAACATATTGGAAATCAAAGTATGGTGTTCACTGTCTTTCAATTTAAGTTCAACCCATGAAAGCGAACTGAACTTCTAGAGACCTACGTTATTTGGGTCAAAGAATAGAATTACAAACTAAGCAGGCAGGGGTGGGGTGGTAGTTTAAAACATGATTTCCTAGAAATTACAATATTGTATGAGCAATGGAGAGAAACTATGAAATCATATCTAATCAGAGAATGCTATCTGTGTACCAAAAATTAAGTGCTAATCTTTTTTCCAACACTACTACACAACTTAGAGACATGCCTAAATTTTGGCAATGCTCACTGAAAGATATATGTTTATATTTATATGTTGAATGCACACTTAGGGAGTATCAGAGGAGATAAACCATCCTAAAAATTATAACTACAACCAGAAAAAAAAGATACTATGTAGTAGCTTAAAATGACAGCCAGTGGAAACCTTTTTCTGTGTACCTCTCAGGTCTCTCACCTCCTACCAGTATGAGAAGAAGAGGAGCATACAAGTAGAGAAGAAAAAAAGGGAGCAATAAAACCAAGCTGAATAAAGCAAAGGATGGAAAAGGAAGGTCAGATGTAGAGATGGACAGGCTGTCTAATATTGACATTTGGGCAATCTATAATTAGGGCACCAAGAGTTCTTTGTAATTTGTTTGAAAGACTCAAATTCAGGATGACACAAGTATTCCAACGTGAATGGCATAGAAATATGGGGCACAGAAAAAGAATTAGTGAATAGCCATGTCAGGCAAGTGTTGATAGTCAAACTACACCAAGTACAAGACAGCAACATCTACCATGAACTTGCCTAAGAATTTCATAAATTCTCTGTTGAAGATTGATTGCAGACTAGCCTCAAAACCAAACTGCATGTTCTTTAAAATTTATTGTTTATTTATGTTTAAGCTCACTGTTAGAAAAACTATGAATAGTCAATTTTACAGGTAGGCTAAACCATTTGTGTGTGTGTGTGTGTGTGAAAAAAAATTTTTTTTAATTAAATGTATTGGGGATAACATTGGTTAGTAAATTACATAAGTTCCAGGTGTACAATTCTACAATACATTGTCTATGTATTTCACGGGTTAAGAAATTTTTGAGTAATTCTTTTGGTATAATTTTTAAGTCCTAAGGTTTCTCTCTCCCAATATTAAAAAAATAATCCTATCAGAGCTGATGTGACACAGAAGTGTGATGCAGGCAACGCTCTTATGGTGTACGGAATGGACAGCCCAGGTTATTAACACCTGCTTCATAATGCTGTCCTTGCAAGACTTATAACTGTCTGTGAGTGCTACAGATAAAAGGCATTTACTAAATCTCAGGTCTGTCCTGAGTGTCCTTGCTCATAATGGCTTTGAAAAACATTGCCAATATCTTCTCTCCTCATTAAAAGTGCATTGCACATTTGCAGCTGACAGTAATTATTTTAAGCCTAGTTCTTTTATATGTGACCTATTTTCAGTGAAAAAAATATGTGTAAGATTTTAGATTGTTAATAGTCCAGTTTCTTTTCTAGTACTAATTCATGGAATTGGTTTCTCTGTAGCAGAAAGATTTTTAAGAAATTTCCCTAAGGTGATGAAACTTTAGGAATTTAAATTCTATTATTTTATGGTGGTTCTATCCTTCCTATGCTGTAATCTTATTTCTTACTGCACAGACCAATTACCTAAATGACTAGCCTTCTAATTTGTCATACACTTTTGGTATTTTTTGATTTATTTCTCATGCTCCAAACTTTGGTCACCTATCTCATTTTTACAATTTGTCTTCTTGTTCTAGTTATCTACCTAGTTTCTCAACCACTAATTATTCAAATTTATCTTTTCAATATTTCTGTCTGGTTATAATCTACTCTGATCTACTTAGTCACTCTTCAGCACATAGAGTACCAATTGAAATCCAATTCTGATTTTCCTAACGCTCACATTTTTGTCCTATAGCATGCCACCTTTCTCAAGGTAATGACACCTTGAGAAATGACACCTTGAGAAATGACACCTTATTCAATTTTTCCAACTCTAGTTTCCATGTATGTTGTCTGTCCTATATGTGTGGCCCATAAGCTTTTTAAATCCTCAGTCACAAAAGAATATACGTTTCCTGCATGGTATCTTCTTATTTACTAGAAAAACAACTGACACATGAAATACTCTAATTGTTTCTAAATTTTATTAAAAATAATTTTAATTTCTAGTGAATCACCATTGGAATAGACATGCACAAGATAAATGTTTTCTTTGCTGCAGTTAAAAAAAAGAAAAAGAAGTAGGAAGTAAGACCTGGTTTTTTACAATAGCCGTCAGACAAACTGTTTACTTCCTCTGAACTTGGTTTCTTCATCTATGACACAAGAATGATTCTGTGAGCCTTAAAAATGTCCAAAATTTACAGGAAAATGCAACAAAATAAGTGAAAGTTTCTTGAATATAATAGGAGTTCAACAATGTAGAAGAGTATATGGAAGAGCATGAAATTCAAAGCTAATGACCCATCCCCTATATGATATGTCTTAAAATAGTTTTCTAGTTGTGGTGATGAATTTGTAAAAATATAACCAGTACCTTTGCCCTGTGAGTAAATCCTTGGAATTGTACTTATAGTAGATGATGTTGGTGCCTTTTCTGTATTCTTTCACATTCACCACCTCAGTGACATCCACCTGTGAGCACCCACATACAGTTGCTCTAGGAGTTTTTTTTCGACCAAGAGCCCACTTTTTCATCTTTTTTAGCAAGCCAAAATTTCACATCCTTTGGGTGGAGGAACTCTTAAATGTATATTTAACACTGTCTCACGGAGTTCCCCAGAGGGATAATCTGTAGAAACTCAAAGGGATAACTAAGTATGATAAACTCATGGCTGCCTTGCCACACCTGTTTTACATACAGATTGAGTCTCTTCCTCACTCTAGAGCTTGCCTACGCCTCTCTGACAGAGTTCATTTTCCTCCTTCATTTGATCATCTGAGATACCCAATACAGGCTCTTGAAAAAGAGACCTCACTCAACTCCCAATTTTCAAAGAACACAATTCCAGATCATAAAGACTCATGATTAGACTATAATAAACAAAAGTTATATGTTGGCATGAAGGAATCAGCTACACCTAATACCTGACCAGCTTTTGGATGCCAGACTCACAGAGCTTATGGTCAAATCAATGTCCCCAGAACAATGATTATTTTCATGTCATAGTCTTAGGAAACACTTTAAAACAGTCAAAACTATGATTGATAAACCCAGAGTGTCAAGAGTCCAGTGTTATTAATTAGTTTTATTATAATTACTGTTTTTTTTTAATATACATCTTCCATTGAGATTATGCAGTAATTATGGGCACAATTTTTTTTATCTCTGAACTGTAGGAAAGTGCAGGCATATAATATAAACTCAATAATATATCTTGAATATGGAAAAGTGAAAAAAATTATAATTTTTGCCATTATATTAAGAACACACATCTTAGAAAAGCAGTCATGGACCAGGTGCCAACATGGAAGAAAGAATCAACTGGGTCAGGTAAGAGGCAGGAAGTGAAGCAGGAACTGACTAGGCACTTAGAATACACTCCTGTTTGCCTTAATGACCAATATGAATTTATTTTATATTTCCTCAGTCAGCACATGTTTACTGAGTGTTTACTGGGTATTTACTATGTGCTACACATTATGAATTTATAGAATAACTAACAAGAACAAAATGTATACTATATTTTTCTATGTATAAGATGCCCCCGTGTATAGGACAACCCCTACTTTTCTAACCAAACATTAAGAAATCAATATAGGGGAAGCCAGGATGGCTCATTGGTTAAGCACTCACTTTGAAGCCCTGGGGACCGAGGATCAAATCCCGGCCCAGGCCCGTGCAGACCCATATGCTGAACTGGGGAGTTACCCAGTTCAGTTCTCACTGGGGTGAAGACCCCGGCCCAGTTCCTGCCCTGTGCAGCCCCACTCCCACCTATGGAATGAAACTATGTGGAAAAACAAATGATGTGCAACTATGGAGATTGTTCTGGGCCCTCCCCCTTCTCTCTGTCTCTGTATCTCTCTGTCAAAAACAATAAAAATAAATCTTAAAAAAAAAAAAAAAGAAATCAATACATGGGTTACTCCTGTATATAAGACGACCCCCAATTTTTGGTTTAGCAATCTTAGACAAAAGTATCATCTTATACATGGAAAAATACAGTATTTACAAATGTGTAAACGAGAAATTTTGTTGATGTAGTTGCTGATATTTAAAGGCTACACTGCCAGGTTTTCAGAATTTTTTTTCTTAACCTATACTTTAGGATTACTTGCTCAAATAATATAATCAAAGAGAATACCTATGAGTTTTCTATTTCTCTGAATACCAGAATGAATTCCAAATAAAGACCTAAAAACTTGGGAATGCCAGTAGAGCGCAGTAGATTGAGCACTTGTCTCACAACCAGGCCTAGGGTTTGATTCGCAGTCCTGGCCTATGCAAACTCATACGCTGAACTGCAGTGCAACTGGTAACTACTGGCATGGTGGCAAAGTTTCCTGCCTCCCATACAGAAGGTTTCTGGTTTGGTTCCTGCCCCACACAGGCCCACATCCACCTGTGTGGAATGAAACCATGCCACAACTAATGATGTACAAATGTGGAGATTGCTCAGGGCCCTTTCCTTTTCTCTTTCTCTCTCTCCTCTCAAACAATAAAATATAAATTTAAAAAGGGCCTAAAAACTTATTCCTTGAATAGTTTTAAAAATCAGTCATTCCTATCTGTCAGAGACTAGAATATCATGGTTGATACAACTGTAGAAAAATGAAGCTGATGGCCTTGCAGTTTTCTCTTCAATATATACTTCTTGAAAAGCAAGTTAAGATAATATTGAACACCCTGGTGGAAACTTTCTCAGGAGTCCAGCAAGCACCTGGACACACAGCCTGCACAACAGCTGTATTTTATGCTGTGGTTGGCTTGTAACATATCACTGCCCTCAGGATTTCAATTCAGCATCACACTGCTTCCCTGTCTCTTCCCTCTGATGACACTGTGGCACTCTAGACAAGGAAGGTAAAGGCTATTGAAAAGTGGCCTAATTGTTTTATAGGTTTAAATGTTGAGGAGTGTGTCTTCAACAACCCTTTTTAGACCCTTTGCCTCCTTGTTAACTTTTTCTAAAGAGAGTTAAGTTAACCTGGTTTAAATTACCAGGCTGCAAGGGTCAATCTTAACTTGGAATTAGTATGTGCATGAGAAGTGCTGAGAAATTAAGTATGGGATTTACTGTGAGGATTTTATAAAGACAGAGAGGAGGAGAAAAAAAGTGAGTTCAGAAAGTAGCGACTGACTTAGTAGCTCCACCATTTGTAGCACATCTCAGCCACTCCTCTGTGCACCCACTTTAGTAAGGCTTTCATGCGTGAAGGAGTAAGTGCACCATAGTTAGCTCTACCCAGACTGAAGAGCCCCACGTTTAATCTCAGTTGTGAACTGATGGAGTATGATTTGGAGGTTCAGAGAGATGCATGAAATGCATCTGAATTTAGAATTTGACACAATGGTGGTTGCTAGGAGCTCAAAAAAGAAATCAAGGAACAAAAGGAGTGACTTTTGAAGTGGCTGAACTCATTTACAGAAGCAAGAAGACTGTACCTTGTACTGTGTCCTCTGTGCTGCTGCAGAGCATTAGGATAAATGGCTAAATGAGAGAGGGGTAGCTTGGCAAAAAATGTCATAATAGCTGAAATTCCAGGAGAGGCAGAGAGGTGACTTTCATTACAATGAGCCAGGACAAGTATGAAAGTCACATTAATAAAACCTGAATCTTGTGTCTAATTTTCTGCCTATTGAGTCAAAAGTTGTTTCCAGGTTTCCTAGAATGATAAATGTGAGGTATTTTATTTGATCTTGTTCTTTTTTAAAAAAGCTGTGTGCACAATTTCTTTAGTTGCGATCCATTTTCCTCTAATTCTGTTCTTTCTCTATTGATGCCACACTCATTTCCGGAGACTTGCTTTGTTAGCATTATGCTGTTCTGCACAAATATTCAAGAAGGGCTAGAGGTAAAAAGAAGAGATCAGCAGGAACAACAACAATAAAAAAGCTAGTTTAAGTAGAATCATTTTGATTGTGAAAAGTTATTTAATTGCCTAGGTTTCTTCTGGTTGTTCTTTTTATAGTACTCCAGCTAAGTCCTCCAGTCATTGACTTAGGCATATTCAAATGGAATTCGAGGAATTATGACAAATTTCAGTTGGAATCAGCAGCTGAGTCTTCACAGAGTGTTTTGGGCTATTGTTAGGCTACAGTGCTTATATATAGGATGCTCTCAAATCATTTATAAGACAAAGAATTATGTAACAATCCCACTGATGAAGTTAGGTAGAACACCCAACACATTTGAAGTAGAGCAGGCAGTGTGGGGTTTTGTTTTCATTAATAATGAAATTCTCTTTTACTAGGATCAACCCAATTCTAGATTCTTTGTTCACACTTTCTAAGAATGTCTTTATTCAAAATAAGCAGATAGCCTGCCAAAGAATATCCCTCCCATTTTGCCTCACAGTCTGTTTCAAATTCATTTGAAAACTATATTTGTTTTCATACCATCAGGAAAGTGTTTTAACAAAAGAATATTAATTTTTTTCTAGCAATTTATTTTTTAACATTTTTCTAACAAAAGAATCAGCAGTCAAGCTTCCCATTCTGTTTTATCTATTTTTAATTTCTGTAGCTCGTGTAGCATGCCAGCATATAGGTCCATCAAAAAGGGCCTATGAATTAGCCCTTTCTGAGTATATGTGCTATGTATTCATGTTTGTCTTCTCTTACTTAGTGAGAGATAAAGAATGGCAGTAATAAGATCCAGTTTTCAGACCCATTTGGGGAACTTTGATTCTGAATGAAGGCATCTCAAGTACATTTAATCATGTAGTTAAGAGACCTCTGTACTGAACTTAGAGTGCAGGAAGCTTTAGAGTTAAAAGTGAGGTCTCTAGACTATATAACTCAAATCTTCATATTAAGAATGGGATAAAAATATTTTTCTTAATAAAACCTGGGGAAAGAATAATAAAACATGGGAACCAGGGAAGCCCAGTGACCAATGCAGACAAAAGCACAGAAGATTGTGCCTACCCGAGGACAAGGAGGCATCAAAAAAAAAAAAAAAGAAAGAAAGAAAGAAAAATAAGTAGTGATGTCTGATGAGCTCCTGAGTTCCTAACATTTACAGAAAAAGCTAAACACCTGGAATATAGAGCTATTTTAAAATATTTTGATGATTTCTCCCATGGCTTCCACAATCCCACTTATGCCTGTTTTGTATGGTTAGTTATTTTTCCCAAGCTCCCCTTTTATCAGTCTTCCTCCCTTTCAGTCTTGCTCTGTCTGCATCTTGAAGAATGGTGCTCCCTGAGGTTTTTTACTAAGCTTCTGTCTCTAATCACCGAATATGCCCTTTGTAGGTGAACTCATCTATTTCCAATGTTGTAACCACTGTTATCTATTGATTTTATAATATCTTGAATGGAAACCCTCTTTTGGAGATCCACACCCAGTACCTACATGCCTTCTCCAAAGTTTCATTTGTGTCCAAAATTGTGTATAAATTTGAAATTTTCATCTTTCTTCACCACTGCAATTGCTCATATTCATTATGTTAGATAATCTTTTCCTTGCCATTAGTTCATACTTTCTACATTAGATAGTCTTCAAGACTATGTGTTGTATTAATAATACTTTCTTTGTTTGAATTTAACATTTCCTTATTGAGATGTACTGTGTACCAGATGCTAAGCTACAATGGATACAAGGATACACAAGAGAACATAGAATTCTATGGAGCTAATTAATAGTCTAGTTGGGGAGACATACAATTAACAGGTAAGAAAAAAAAACAACTAAATATTGGAAGCTTGTGCTAAGTGCTTTGAAGTCTACAATCAGGTTTTCATGACAGAGAATAACATTAGGGTGTATGTTTTACATAGTATATTCAGGAAAGTTTCTGAGGAAGTGGTCTTCAAGGCATGAGCTGAAAGATATAAGGGAAGCTCCTCATTGGAAAAAGAATGATCCAGGTAAAAGGACAAAAAGGCGTAACTTTAAAAAAACTAGAGCATTCATGCTGTGTTCTGTCAGAAGGCTAATGAGGTTGAAGTAGAGTGAAGTAGAGAATGGTGTGAGAGGTGTTCAATAGCTAGCATTTATTGAGTGCTTTTTATGGCCCAGTTTCTGTACTAAAAATTTAGATAGATTATCAAATTTTACACTCACATTTATCTTATGATTTTTAACCTGGAAATTAGGAAACCAAGTCATAAGGAAGTTAAGTAATTTACACAAGGTCACACAGGTACTAAGTGGTGAGCTGAGATTTAAATACAGCCAAACTTGTCTTTTGGAGTTTAAATTTTATTTTTATTGGGATTAAAAAGACTGACAGATCTTAAGAAGGGAAACAATGTTTACTTCCTGAGATTCTCTGGTTCATCTCCATTGGTAAATTCTCACTTCACACTTTTCTTCTCCAGGTCACTCTATATTAGTCTCTACCTATAGCCCTTATCAATCTATTCTCTGCATCTGCATCAGATATTTATACTAACAAAATCCAAACCCTATTAAGCCACAGCCTATTAAAATTCTTCCATAGTTATCCATAACCTTCATTAATAAAATTCAAACTGGGGATGCCAGGAAGGCTCAGTGGATTAAACGCTTGCCTTGCAGCACTGGAGTCCGAGGACAGAATCCTGGCCCCAGCCTGTGCGTACCCACATACTGTATTGCGGTGTGGTCCCTGTTCAGTCCTCACCAGGGTGAGCCTCCCATGCAGGAGGCCCCCAACCCGGTCCCACTCTGTGCGGCCCCCACCCACCTGTGTAGAATGAAACTATGTTTAAAACTGATGATGCACAACTATGTTGACTTCTCTGACTTCTGTGTTGACTTTTCTTTATCTATCTCTATGTCTCTCTCTCTTTCTCTGTTAAAAACAATAAAATAAATCTTTTTTAAGATTCAAATTCTTCAGCACAGCACATATGGTACTTCATGATCTATGCACTGCTTCTCTTCATTTCTGTTTAATCTATGTTATGATTTTCATCTTGTTCTCCTACTACATTGAAATTCTTAGAGTTCCTGAATGAGATCTTCTCTCTAACAGGGAATAGGATCTTGCAGGTGAACATTACTGTGATTTTTACTAAAATAAAAGGTCTTCCAATTAAGTTCATGAACACATCTTAGGAAAAGTACCGTACTCCATATTAGATCTGGCAATTAAATTCGTAAATCATCCTAGAAAATTTCTACATACCTCATTACTGAATACCACTACAGTCACCTTTGAAGTACTCCCCTTGGGAAGCTAGGTACCAACACCCGCTCCTAGTCCACCATTCAAAGCCATCTTGGAACTCTTTTTCTGGAATGACCATCAGAGCCATTGTCATATTACCCTTGATGTGCTAAATGTCATCAAAGTGTCTTTCTTTCAATATTTCTTTTATACTTGGGTAGAGAAAAAAAGTCATTGGGGGCCAGATCAGGTGAGCAGGGATGGTGTTCTAATACAGTGATTTATTTACTGGCTAAAAACTCCCTCACAGACAGTGCCATGTGAGCTGGTGCACTGTCATGAATTCAAAAGCCATGAGTCGTTGGTGAAAAGTTCAGATTGTTTTCATCTAGCTTTTTTACACCTTCACAATGTCTTTTCAGCATTGGCAAATACGGTAGTCAACTTGGTTGACTGCTTGTCCAGATGGCATAAATTCATAACAAACAGTCCCTCTGATATATATAAAAAAAATGGTGAGCAACATCATTTTGACTTCATATTTAGACTGACAGAATTTTTTTGATCATGGAAAATTTTCTGACTTTTGTTGTGTACTTTAGCACTTTGTCCTAGGGTCGTGTTGGTGCACTTGTTTCATTACCAGTGATAACATGACTCAAAATGTCCTCTTGCCTGTCAAAAAAGTCTTGGAAAACCTCTACTCTCCTTTGCTTTTGTCCATCATTGACCTCTTTTGGGACCATTTTTGCACATATCTTTCTCACTTCAAGATTTTCAGTTAAGATTTTTCTGTTTTTCTATTGATATTTACTTGGTCTGCTATGCTTTCTGCAGTCAACCCAATGATGTTGACATACAATTTGATAAAGATTTTCAATATTTTTGTCAGTTCTGCTTATTACTGGTCACGATGACTTCTCTTCATCAGTTACACCTTTTCTCCCCCGGGAAAACTGTTTAATCCATTTGTACACTGCCGTTTTATTCCTGGTATTATTCTCATAAACCTGGGCTAACATGTCCCTGATTTCAATTTCACTCTTCCCAAGTTTAACAAAAAATTTAGTGTTTATTTTTTGCTCTAATTCAAAGTCTGACTTTCTGGTGATGGCATACAAAAACACTCAACAATAACAATAAATACTATTTAGGAAGACACATCCACACATCCACACAAACACAGCTGTGAGACACCAATATACCAAGGTTATGAAACCTTACTGAGTTGTTTGTACAGTGTTGCCAACGTAAGCACAGGGTGGCAAGTTTGCAAACTTAGTTGTCAGACCTCATATACTATTTTTCTTGCCATTTCTATTATTATTAATACATATGCGCCTCACTTTGGAAAACACATGCTCTTTTCTACCCTGAGAGCACCTTCTTACCACCACCACTTCCTATCCCTCACACCACTTCTCTTAGCTACTTGCATCTGCTATTTGCTTTAAAAACTCAACTCAGGTGTCATCTTCTCTGAGCAGCAGTCTTCTTACAGAATCCTTTGCATACTTTTAGCCTCACATTTATCATACTGCCTTTTAGTTGTTGTTTCTTTGTCTTTCTCCACAATAAATTATGACCTCTTTAAGTTTACAGATTTTGTCTTACTCATGTAATTCAGTGTCTGTAACATAATATAAGCATTAATAAAAATTGTTGTATGAATGATAAAGAGTATGGGTAAATAAATTAGAGTTATTCAGAAATTAGACTAAAGGTAGTTCATGAACCCCAGGTGCTGTACAGTTTATTTTGGGGGAACCATATGCAATTTTAAATGATGACATCTGCAAACTCATTCTACCATTTAAGATCATCCAAACAAAAAGAAAGCTGGTACTCATTATGTGACTCTATTTGTGAATAATGCTTACATATCTCTGTTGAAAGTAGATATGGTACTTGGGTCATATAATTTATAGTTTGGGAATTTGAGAAGGAAAAGGTAATGACAAAAATGTATAATACCATTGAGAGTATTTTATATTATCCACAGTTCTGCAACACAATTTTTTTCATATGTTCACAGCAATGCTGTGCTATGTGGCATGTATATTACTGCAGTCATCAGTTGATTTTTATTTTCTCTAAGATTTATTTTATTGTTTTTGAGAGAAGATGAGAGAGATAAGGGGGAGGACTCAGAGCAGTCTCCACCATTGTATATCATCAGTTGTGACATCGTTTCATTGCACACAAGTGGATGAGTGGCCTCCTAGGGTGGAAATCAAACTGTGGGCCTCCCACATGGGAAGTGAGAATCTTCACCACAGGCCTTGGCAGTTACAAGTTGTACCACAGTTCAGCATATGGGTTTGCATGGGTTGGGTCCGGGCTTCAATTCTAGGACCTTGCGGTTGCAAGGCAAACACTCAACATGTTGCATCATCCTTGCATTCTGCAATCATCACATTAAAGATTAGGTGATGAAGTTTCTGAGAGTTGGCAAATATACTATAAATTCAGCAGCCAGAAATTTAGTGGTAAAACCTACCTAGAACTCAGATTTTTTAAATCTAAATAATGTAATTCATTTAATGTTAAATTAATACTAGTGTAAATTTTATAATCCCACCTAACAGTATTTATTTAAATAAAAGATAAAAAGAGCTGCAACCATCTAGTTTGATTTAGGAGTAGCATAGCCTATAGTAAACCACTAATATTTATTAAGTTTGTTATAATGTTCAAAGTTAAGATTTTTTTGAAACTCCTTGAATTTTTAACATATCAATCTTGCTATTAATATTACAATCTCTAAACATTTTTTTTCTGAGTCTTAAACAAATATATTTGTCCTGAGAATATTTATGTGTTCCAGGGCATTTTGTCATTCTCTGGTTTAGGAAATTGAAATACTGTTTCCTTTATCCTCTCAGTGTACAGTGAATTTTTTAGATAATTTATTTCTCATCCAGATTTAAGAGTTTTATATGTATTTGTGATGGTGTTTTGTGCTATGACCAAGAAAAATTACAGCATTCTGATTTGTGATTAACTTTGAACACTAACATTCTAGAGAAATAATGAAAGACTACAGAGAAGAACACCCACACCATTTGTTAGGTTTTTTAGAAAACATGTCTGAAAAGTAGGACATGTTTAGTTATTTAAGGAGAAACTAAATGGTAAAAATGCCCAAGGAGGAGGAATAATTAAGTTTTTGTTTTTAATAACTTAAATTTCATTCATTATAGAATTGTATATTTTGCAAAGACATTTATTTTTTTTCAATAAAATAAATACATCTAATTTCCATCAACTTGAGGAAACTATAGGGGCCATAATAGCAATTTTTAAAAAGTCTTTGGCTGAAAATACCCTTCAGCAAACATTGTTTTAATTGCCACATTAAGGAGGCTGGATATGCAGACACAACTTTCAAACTGGAATGGAGAGTGAGCTATGATGTCTGGCTCTGAGACTGGCTCTACTGTCCCTAACATCAACTTGTAGCAGCAGTACTTAACCATCTATTGTTATCAACAATTTCTTCTAAAGATCTATCAAACAGTTATATATTTAGGGTCATTTGTCAACAGATATGAACTAATGATTACTCTTTCAACATTAATGGCAATATTTCTGGCTTTGAGGAGCTGACAATTTTGTGTTCTAACTCCAAAGTTTAGCAGATAGAAAGTTAGTGGCAGAATTTAACTTGAATCTAGGTTTTCCAAATTTTAAAGATTTACTTTATTGTTTTTGAGAGAGTGTGTGTGTGTGTATGTGTGTGTGTGGGAGAGAGAGAGAGAGAGAGAGAGAGAGAGAAGGGCCAAGAGCAGTCTTTTTTTTTTTTTTTTTTTTC
>PVKE010013384.1:0-11196 GCA_004027555.1 Craseonycteris thonglongyai | reverse complement strand
AGGCCATGTGGGGCAGAAATTGAACCATGTGCCTCCAGCATGGGAGGTGAAAACCTTCATTGTAGGGCTCAGTGGTTACCAGTTATGCCACAGTCCAGCATGTGGGTTTGCATGGGCTGGGGCCAGGATTTGATCCCCAGACCTCATGGTTGCAAGGCAAGTGCTCAAGTGCTGAGCTATCACAACGTCCCCTCCAAATTTAAATAATATAATTTATTGAATGTTAAACTGATATTAGAGTAGAATTTATAATCCCATGCAAAAATGTTTAAATTAAAAATAATGAGCTCCAACCATCTGGTATGATTTAGAAGTAATATAGTCCATAGTAAGGTTATACAGACATACAAATTATCAAAATACAATGTGCTAAATCGAGCTTGTCTAATCCACGGACCATGGCCACATGCAGTCCAAAAGGCTTTGAATGCAGCTCAATACAAATTCATAAACTTTCTTAAAACATTATGAGGGATGTGTGTGTGTGTGTGTGTGTGTGTGTGTATGTAATTTTCTAGCTCATCAGCTATCATTAGTATTAGTGTAGTTAATGTGTGGCCCAAGATAATCCTTCTTCTAATGTGTCTCAGGGAAGACAAAAAGTTGGATAGCCCTGTGCTAAACTGTTCAAATTGATTTCACAAGGAGATATGGAAGCATAGAGAATAATCCAAACCTAAACCAAAGAAACAGGAGTTGTAGGAAGATGCAATGTTGAAATTGGAAAGGATGAGAAACAGCCTGATGTTAAAGACAAGGGAAACCTTTCACAGCAGAGAAGGCAATATATAACAAAGTATGGATCCAGGAGAGCATTGTAAGTTGTAGAAAATGAATTGGTTTAGTATGAATACAGTATAGGATGAATGGAAAGAGGGACAGGAGATAATGCTGGCAAGATTGAGAGGTGGTTGAAAATACTGGGACTTGTACATCTTGCTACAAAATTTATATTTTATCATAAACACTGTAGATACTCATTCCTGGATTGTGAGCAAGAAGATGAGTGACATGATCAGATTCATTTTCTGTATTTTGCACTTCCAGGCATATGGAGAATGAATTTTAGAAAGAGAAGCAGGCTAATATTAGTATAGATTTTATAATTGTCCTAATGATAAAATTATTGATTTTAATACCAAGACTGTGGAGATGAGAAAGAGATTAACAAATACTTCTTTATCTAATCGATGAAAAAGAAGAAGACAACTAGAATGACATATTCATTTCTAACTTAAGCATTGAATTATTGATGATAAATGTAATCACAGAAAATAAAGGATAAAGACTGAATTTGGAAAAGGAAGATAAGTACTTTGTCTTTGTACAAGTTGTTTTGAGGGTGACTGTGATAGATCTAAGTGGAAATATTCAGGGCATTAGTGAATAAGCTTCTGTAACTCAAAAATTAAATCTGCATTAAAGATATGTTTTGTATTTTAAATACTAATGTGAAAGATACAACTACAAGTGTGAATAATATTGTCTAAAAACATCTGTCAGGGAAGTCGGGATGGTTCAGTGGGTTGAGCATTCACTTTGCAGCTCCAGGGACCAAGGATTGAGTCCTGGCCCTGGCCCATGTGGACCCATATGCTGAACTGGGGTATGCTTCCCATGAGGGAGGCCTCCAGTTTGGTTCTCACTCCCCAGTTTGGTCCCTGGCTTGAGGAGGTGTGCCTCCCATGCAGGAGGCCCCCAGCCCAGTTCCTGCCCTGTCTGAACTCTGCCCACCCGTGTGGAACAAAACCATGTCAAAAACTGATGACATACATCTATAAAGAGCACTCTGGGCCCTCCCCTTTCTCTCTGTCTCTCTCTGTCTCTGTCCCTCTCTTGGTCAAAAACAATCAAATTAAATCTTTAAAAACATCTGTGAAGTGAAAAAAAGTGGATTCTAGTCAAAATATTGAAGTATGTATTGCTTCTTGGCCTTTTGGCTATGATTGAGTGTGAAATAGGTAAAACTGTGCTTGCCTTTTCCCAGGACCACATTAAAATTACAACTAGATTATAGAACAATTAACCTAAAAAACCAAAAAGTAAAAGAAAAGATAAACAAATGGTACTACATCAAACTAGAAAGTTTTTGCACAGCAAAGAAAACCATCAAAAAAACAAAATGACAACATACCAAATGGGAGAAGATATTTGCCAATGATACATCTGATAAGGGGTTAATGTCCAAAATTATAAAGATCTCATGCAACTTAACACCAAAAAACATCTAATAACCCAATTAACAAGTGGGCAGAGAACCTGAATAAACATTTCTTCAAAGAAGCTGTACAGATGGCCAAGGGATATATGAAAAAATGCTCAATGTCACTAATCATCAAGGAAATACAAATAAAAACCAAAATGCAGTATTACCTCACACCTGTCCTAATAGCCATCATCAATAAATCAACCAGCAAGTGTCAGTGAGAGTGTGGAGAAAAGAGAATTCTTATGTACTCTTGGTGATATTGCAAATTGTTACAGCCACTATGGAAAACAATACAAATGCTCCTCAAAAAATTTAAACTTAAACTACCTTATGACCCAGCAGTTTCATTTCTGGGTATTCATTTGAAGAAAATCAAAACACTAATTCAAAAAGCTTTATGCAACCCTATATTCATTGTAACATTATTTGAAATAGCCAAGAAATGGGGGCAATGTAAGTGCCCAACAATAGATAATTAGATAAATAAGTGGTAGTACATCTATACAATGGAATATTATTTAGCCATTAAAAAAAAATGTTAGCATTTGCAACAACATGGTTGGACCTGGAAATTATCACAGTAAGTCAAAGGAGTCAGAGAAAGACAAACACCATATGCCTTCCCTTATATGGAATCTAAAGAACAAAATCAATAAACAGAACAGAAACAGACTCATGGATGTAAGAAACAAGATGATTGTTACCAGATGGGAGTGGGGTTGGGAACAGGGTATAAAAGGTGAAAGGATTAGGAAGTACAAATGGTAGTTATAAAATGGTCATAGTCCCAGGGATGTAAAATAAAGCATAGGCAATATAATCAGTAATATGGTAATAACTATAGTGCTAAGTTGACATAGACTAGTCAGGAGAATCACTCTGTGAGTTATATAAATGTGTAGCCACTAGGCTGTAGAACTGAAACTAATATAAAATCATATTAAATCTCAACTACAATTTTAAAATTTTAAAGGTAGAAAAATGGTGAAGAGGAACAAGAGATTTAAATGTTCAGGTATAAAACAAGTCATAAAGATGTAATATACAGCATAGAGAATATGGTTAATAATATTGTGATAGTGTGGTATGGTGTCAGTTGGTTGTTAGCTTTGTCATACTAATCACTTCTTTAGGTATATAAATGTTAAATAACTATGGTGCAGACCTGAAACTAATATAGTATTGTATGTTAGCAATATATTTATAAAAACCATTAAAAAGTAATCTGAAATTTGAACAATGACTGGATATTTGATGACACTATGAAATTGCCACAAAATTTTAAGTATAATTAGTGGGTTTTTTTTAATGTAAAATAAAACATTTTTTTTTTAATTTTGAAAAGTTTGTTTTATTGTTTTTGAGAGAGAGACAGAAAGAGACAGAGAGAAGGGGGAGGGCCCAGAGTAGTCTCCATAGTTGTATGTCATCAGTTTTTGACATAGTTTCATTCCACACAGGTGAATGCCGGCTGCACAGAGTTGGGACCAGGCTGGGGGCCTCCCGTGTGGGAAGCACACCCCAGTTCAGCAAATGGGTACATGAGGGCTGGGGCCAGGACTTGATCCTTGGTCCCCAAGGCTGCAAGGCGAGAGTTCAACCCACTGAGCCATTATAGCATCTCCTAAAACTTTTCTTTAAACAGATAATTTTACAGATAATTACTGAATTACTTATGGATAAAACGATACCAAGAACAGGAATTGCTTCAAATTAACATGGAGGCTGGAGAAGTGAGAGGGTAAATACATGAAATATGAAACAAGCTGGGCCATGGATCTGTATCTTTTGAAGCTTAGTTTTGTGTTCATGGAGATTCTCTACATGCTTCTGTCTACTTTGTCACATATTTACAATATTTCATAATAAAATTTTAAAATAGTCATGACCAATTAACTACCTTGATATACTATAAAAAGAATCAGCAGCTTAGCATCTAGGTGAGCAACTTGCTCACAGTAGATGATTAATAAATATATGTTTATTAAATCAATACATTTATATTAGAACTAGAGAAAAGTGGAATAGATCGTCAGTGTGTAAATTTTCTTTCTCCCTCTCATTCTTCACCAAATCTAGTCATTAAAAATGAGTCTTTGTGAGATATGTCCTTATTATCTTGGGTTTGTTTAAACATAAGAATTAATGAATTAAATACAAATATTGTTTCACTGAAGAGTGAGTAGCTTACTCTTACACAATTTAGAATCATTAATAAAGAAAGTCACATGATTTGTACTTCTTAGTCTTGCCTTCTATAAATATAGTTTTCACCATAGAATAACTTGAAATAACAAATGGCTTGTAATCCATTTACCTTCCAAGGATGGTATTTCAAGGTTTCATACTGCATTCCGCTCCTTAAAAAATGCTTTAACTATGTCAAATATTCTCTATCTCTCAAGGAAATGTTTTATGTCATTAATACCAATCATATTGCAGTAGGTATGGAGTATATCAACAAATCTTAAAGAAAATGTATTTTTAATAAAGTGAAAACGTCCTTTGCCCAAAATGAGTTAGGTTTATGTCTCCAAAACTGCGATGTGCTCAATCGCAAAGAATCAGTGGTCAGAATTTTCCAGACTTGGTTTGGACACATACTATGCATTAATGGGAATGGAGCAGTATGTGTATAGCCTCCAGTGGTTCTATTAATGAGTTTTTAAAATATTTTTATTAAAAATATAGTTAACATGCAATATTATATTAATTTCAGGTGCACACCAAGTTGTTAAAGACTTATTTACCTAAAAAAGAGATTCTTCATGATAAATCCAGCAACCATCTGACACCGTAACATTTTATCAAAATATAATTGACTATATTGCGTAGGCTCTACATGACATTCCCATGACTTACTGGTTTTTTATTTGGAAATTTGAACCTGGTTTCCCTTGACATTTTCCCAACTTTTACAAATTTTTAATTACAGTTGACATTTACTATCATTTTATATAAATTTCTGGTATACCGTGTAGTGACTAGACAATTATATAATTTAAGAAGTGATCCCCCTGACTAATCTAGTACCCACTTGGCACTGTACAAGAGTTTTTGACCATAGCATTGACTATATTTCCTATATTTTACATTCCCATTCCTATTTTGTAACTATCCAATTGTACTTTTTAATCCCTTCACCTTTTCACCGTTCCCAAACTCCCCTCCCATCTATCACCCTGATAAATCTAGGAACCGTATGACACCACACATAGTTATAAAAATATTATTGACTATATTATTTATGCTATACCCTACCTCCCCATGACTACTTTGTAACAACCAATTTGTGCTTCATAACCTCTTTCTCTTTTATACCCATACCCCTATCTCATTTGCCAACGGTCACCATGTTTTCCGTACATATGAGTTTGTTTCTATTTTGCTTGTTTATTTTGTTCTTCAGATTCCACACATAAGTAAAATCACATTGAATCTGTCTGTCTCTGTCTGACACTCCACTCATCACAATATCCTCCAGGTCCACCCACACCACCACAGATGGCAAGAACCTATTCCCATCCATGACCAAACAATTTCTGTATATATGAGCAGGGATGCAAAATAAGTCAGAATTTATTTATAAAAAATTGTTTATTTGGAAAGTCGTATGGCTCAGTGGGTTAAGTGATTCCTTTGCACCCCTGGGGAAAGAAGATCAAATCCTGGCCTTGGCCCTTGTGGACCCATATGCTGAACTGGGGTGTGCTTCCCATGTGGGAGGCCCCCAGTTTGATTCTTGCCCCCCGGTGCAGCCCTGGCTTGAGGGGACATGCCTCCTATATGGGAGGCCCCCAGCCCAGTTTCCACCCTGCGCAGCACCCCACCCACCTGTATGGAATGAAACCATGTTGAAGAACTGATGACGTACAACTATGGAGACTGCTCTGGGCCCTCCATCTTCTCTCTGTCTCTCTCTATCTCTGTCAAAAACAATAAAATAAATCTTTAAAAAAATTGTGTATTTATTCTTACATGTTTAAATTTAAGGCGCCCTCAAAGTACTCTGTGTTTAATGCCATCCACCTATCAAGATGCTTTTTCCACTGTTTTGAGCTCATTGATTTTGAGGTCTTTCAGTGCTTCTACCTTTTTTTATTTCACCTCTTCCACATTGGTAAAATATTTCCTCTTGAGGACTTTTTTTCACTCAGGAAAACAAACAAACAACAAAAAAGCTTATTGTTTGTGGGAGAGGGCACCAGCATTATGGACACACTCAATGGTTTGGTGGTTACCTGGAGAAGGGGGAGAAGGGGGAAGGGAGAGCTGGTGGGGGAGGTAGGAGTTGGCACCAGATATATGGTGGTGAAGGAGGAGCTGATTCTAGGAGGTGGGCACATAATGCGATGCATGGGTGATGTGATGTGGACTTGTACGTCGGGAAACTGTCTAATTGTTGCCGACCAATGTCACCCCATTAAATTTAACAATAAATAAAAAAAAAAAAAAAAAAAAAAAAAAAAAAAAAAAAAGCTCATTGAGTGCAAGGTCAGGTGGTGACCAGAAAGGGTGGGATGTTAGAATTACACTGGTTTTGGTCAAAACCTGCTGAACACACAGCACAGTGTGGGCAGGTGCGTTGTCACGCCGCACTTCACTCCTGCAAATCTTCCACTATGAAGTGGGCAAACCAGATGAAAGAGTCTCCAAAAAATATTCACTAAAGCTGCATGTAGCCTCTCACAACACCAGCTAGTACACTGATGCACTTGGGTTCCTAGAACACCCATCTAGCAGAGAAAGCATGGACTACAAAGAGCCCACCCTCCAGAATATATTATAATTCCAGTTTTTTGGGGGGGGGTCTTTCCTCAAATATGTACACCTCTTTATCCATTCTTTCATCAACAAGCACCCAGGCTGCTTTTATATCTTGTCTAATGTAAACAACGCTGTAATGAACATTTGAACACACATGTGTCCTCAAAGTAGTATTTCTGGTTTCTTCAGATAAATTTCCAATGTGAGATTCCTGGGTCCTTCTTTATTCCTTGTTATATAGCCTTTGTTTTAAAGTCTATTTTGTCTTGTATAAAGATTGCTACTTTAACCTTTTATTTTGTTTTTCATTTTTATTTTTATGAAATGTCTTTCTGCATTCTTTTACTTTCCATCTATTTGTATCTTTCAACCTGAAGTGAGTTTCTTACAGGCAGTATATGTAAGAGTTCTGTTTTCTTATCCATTCAGCTCTCCTATGTCTTTTTATTGGAGCATTTAATCTATTTACCTTGAAAGTAATTTTAGGAAGAGGGCATGAAATATTTAGAGATTGAAAGAAAGCTGATTCTGGGTGGTGAGCACATAATGCAATGTGTAGACAATGTAATGTAGAATTGTATGTCTGGAAACAATCTAATTCTTATCAACCAATGTCACCCCTATTTGAAAAAAAAAAATGCACTGGCAGATTTGATATGTGGTGAGGTCCTGTTTCCTGGTTTGTAGGTGGCCAAAAAAGAAAAGAAAAGAAAAGAATATAATTGTTGAATAAATATGTAGCTATTGCCATTTTATTATTTATAATTTTGATTTATTTTCATCTTAAAGAAATCACTCTAACATTCCATGTAACACTGGTATGATGGTGATACACTCCCATTTTAAACCTTAGCTTTGCTGTGTAGAGTATTCTTGGTTGTAGATTCTTGTATTTCATCACTTTATTATAAATATTTTATGCGATCCCTTTTAGCCTGCAAAGTTTCTATTGACAAATCAGCTGACAATCTCATGGGAGATCCTATATAACATACTAGTTGCTTTTCTCTTGCTGTTTTTAGGAGTCTCTCTTTGTTTCTATCCTTTGACATTTTTAGCTATGATGTGTCTTGATGTGGTCCTGTTTGGGTTCATTTTGTTTGTTACTTCCTGTGATTCCTGGACTTGTATGTCTATTTTCTTTGCCAGGTTAGGGACATTTTTAGTTCTTATTTCTTCAAATGGGTTCTCAATGTCTTGCTTTGTATCTTTTCTCTCTGGTACCCCTATGGCATGAATGTTGTTATGCTTGATGTTGTCCCAGTTTTTTTGTTTTTGTTTTTTTAAGATCCTTATTTTGTCGGATTCTTGTTTCTTTTTGCTGTTCAGATTGAGTGTTTTTTACTGCCTTGTCTTTCAAATTGCTGATTCATTCCTCTACATCTAGTCTGTAGATGAGTCCTTCTAGTGCATTCTTCATATCAGTTATTATATTCTTCATTCCTGTTTGGTTCTTTTTTATAGTTTCTATGTAACTTTTTAATGCTTTCTATTTCTTTGTTAAAGTACTCAGTAAATTTCTTGAGCAACCTTACAACTGTTGTTTTAAACTTGGTATTTGGTAAGTTGCTTTTCTCCATTTTATTTTGTTCTATTTCTGCAGTTTGTTTCTGTTTTTTGTTTTGTTTTTTTTTGTTGTTGTTGTTTTTTAATTTGGAATGCATTTATTGTTACCTCGCTTTGACTGCCTCTCTGTGTTTGCTTCTATGTATTAGGTAGACCTGCTATTTCTGCCAGTCTTGGCTGGGTGGCTGTATGTAGTCTATGCCCTGTGGGGCCCTGGTACTATCTTTCTGGTCACCAGGTTTGATTGCTCCAGGAGTGTTTTTTGTTTGTGTTGTGTGTGCCCTCTTGTTATATTTGAGCTTCAGTAGCTATTGGCACATTAAGTGGGTGGGTTTGACCCTTAGGATGACTGGCTGGCTGTGGAGGTATGTGATGTCTATAGCTTATGGGTTGCTGTATGGGAGGCTTACCTGACTGTGTAAGATTTGTCCCAGTGGACTCTTTTGCCTTTACGAGTGCCTTCTGTGTATGCCACTTATGGGGCTAATTGGGCAATGTTCTGCTGTGGTCTGACACCTACCTCCAAGTATGTTGATTCTGAGGCCTCTTGGGAGGGGCTCTAGTGCAGATCCTGGTCACCCATTTCCTATGTCTGCCTAGGAATTATATGATAGGAAGTACAAAGGGATCTGCAGTTGTTCTCTGCCTGTATTAAACCTGGAGGCATGTAGGAGAGTCTACTGTGCTAAACAAGAACGTCTGCTACCAGTACTGGCCCAGGAGTAGCTCCTGAAAGATAGGCTGATTAGACAAATCATTTTAAGTTGGGCAAAAAACAATGATAGTGTCTTGTTTCAAATGTTACATGTGGTCAATCTAGTCTCACTGGGCCAAATTCAAGTTGTCAGTAGGTTGTCCATACATACCATTTGAAATGGGACAGTACCATTGTTCTTTCTCCCACTTAAAATGGTATGTTTGGTCAGTCTAGAAAACCAGAGACTTGGTCTACCTGCCAACTCCATTAAAGTTCAGCCACTGATGAAGTCTTATGCTGTATGAAAGCTGGGTGAGTCCGAGTCTCAAAGAGTCAGTAGAGTGGGAAGAGTTGTGTTCACTAGTTTAATGTAGTTTCTGTTTTGGTGTCAGTACTGAGCCTGGAGTTACTCAAGAAAAGTCTCAGAGCACACCAAGGCCAGTTGTCACCCACCTAGGGCCCGCTAACTCTGATAGTTTTCCAAGAAAAAGTGCAACAAGAATGGAGCTTGTTGCTTACAGAGAAAGTTCCTCCAGTGTTGGGGGAGTTGGGTAGATTGTGATCCAAAAGAGCTCACCAGATCAATTCAGATTCAGATTTGGCCATGTGGGGAAGATTCAACACAGAAAAGATGGTATGTGCCTGCTGGCTGCAGAGGAAGAGGATCCCCTGAAAAGAAAAATGGCAACTGTTATCCAGCCCTTTCCCTCAAGCCACATAACTCAGTCTGCCCTCTGTCTTACCCCCAATGCTCTTCAAGACACCCTCCTTTTGCTGAAACCCAGGGTGAGTGCCTGCAAATGTGTGAGTCTGTATGAGGGCTTCTTAAGAGGACTTCTGGATTTTCCACAGTCTTCTGTTAAACCTGAATTTTTGAAATCCCCACTGTTTTTTTTACAGCCAGATGTTGTAGAAGCTCCTCTTTTCAGCACCAGTACTTTGGGTTGGGAGGCTGGTGTGGGGCTGAGGTCCCTTGCTCATCTGGGTAAATCTCTACAGCCAAGATATCCCTCCTGATTCTCAACCACCACAGGGAGGTTTGGGGCCAGTCCATTTGTATCTCCACCCCTCCTTCTAGCCTGGACATGGCTTCTTCTTTATATCCTTAGTTATAAAACTTCTATCCACCTAGACTTCAAATGGTTCTTCAAGTTGATTGTTCTATAATGTAGTTGTAATTTCAATGTGTTCATGGAAGGAAGCAGGCGCAGTGTTTATCTATTCTGGCGGCTTGGATCTTCCCCATTAACATTTTTATTAGTAACAAAATTTCATGTGATGATCAAGTAGTGACCATGACAGCTTCATACATTTAGCAATGTTTTGCAGAGTGACTTCAGACTTTTGCTTTATTAAAAAAAAACAAAAACACCTCTTTGGAAATCTTTTCTTTTCTGCCCCCTTTATAAGTTTAGAAATATTGTAGCTTTACCAGCACTTTAATTTACTTTGAGTTCAATTTTAATTCCTTAGTATTACTGTTATTTGTAGTAGGCAGATTTGATTGCTCCATTAGTTGCCCATGGAAGCATCAAATGGAGCAATTTAAACCAGACCTTATTTCATAGCATCAGGTTCAAAAAAATTGCTGTAAGGTCTGCAAATTTATTTACTTTTGTAGAAAGCTGTGACTGTATGTTGTGGAAAAGGACACACACACACCCACACACACACACACACACACATATATTTATTTATGTATTTATTTATTTTCATACTTTCATCCTTGTGACCAAGACAGTTAGTAAAAATCAGTTCATTTTCTAAAGTTGGATAAAATTATCTACTTTGGTGATAATAGAGTTTGATTTCTCAGTGCCTACCCTTCCTCATCACCATTTAGAGACTATAAAAACAACAATAACAACCCAAGAATGAAGAACAAAATACCAGGGGGTGAATATGAATAAATTCAACTGCTTTACTCATAGCTTCAAATTATGTATTTATATTTTAC
>PVKE010013383.1:0-36670 GCA_004027555.1 Craseonycteris thonglongyai | reverse complement strand
GGAGGCCTCAGGAGGTAATGCGACGCTCTGCTAATCACACAGGGAGTTAGAAGCACACCTGAGACCACATGTCAGGTTGCTGAAATCTTAATTGTGCATTCTTTCCATTTCAACATGCTGTCTTTCTACTTCCCTGGCACTTGGGACTTTTGTTTCCAATGACTTCTTATGTTTTGGAAGGATCTGCCCTTTCCTTCAGAGGATGGATCATGGAGACCAGGTGTGTGTGAGGACTGCCTCTAGAACCTCATCCCCTTCCCATCCCTATCGACCCATTGCCTATCCAACTTCATATTTTATTCATTCAGAAAAGTCTCCTGCTTGACTAGTATCTAAATAGAAAATCCTATACTAGGTATTTGTGTGGTCAGGGAGATGCAGAAATTGTAGAACACTATTTTCTGGGTTTCAATATACACATTTGGGGTGACAATTAATATTCAAATATGTACAATAAAAATCAGTCTGTGATAACTGTCCTATATGTATGATCACTAATCATGTAATTAAACATTCCAATGAAATGAAACCTGATTGTTTCCAAAAAACAATCGTAAGATGTTTACAGAAGTTGAACTTTGCCAAGAGCCTCACACTGTGCCCCCCTAGAGCAGCAGTGGCCACATCCGAGTGGTGGTTAGAAGTACACACCCTCGAGCACACGCCAGACCTGCCAAATCAGGATCTGCACTTTCATAAGATCTTTGGAAGCTTTGCCCCCACATTCCTATCTGAGAAGTCTATAACAGAGGAGAGAGCAGTGGAGGGAGAAGACATGGATTTGGACTACTAGTGTGAGTGAGTTAGATCCCACAGCAGAGGGCAGCAGACTGATATGTTTATCAAGGCATTTGAATTCATCAGAACTGGATTAAGTTGGAGGACTCTGAAAGGATCAGTTCATAAAATGGGCCCAGTCTTCATGCCAATTTCCCAGGGTGCAAGAAAAGGTATGGAAGGTAGTGGGCCACTGGGAAAGGAAAGGTGGGCCTGAGATAGTAGGTACAAGCAGGAAACTCATCCACAGCGGTATTTCAACTGAAGAGATGGAGGAGGTAGGTTTGAGTTTATTGTTAGCCAGGTGGTTGCCTGGAATGTTAATGTCATTAGCAAAAAAAAGGGGAGCTGAGGGGAAAGAGGTTTCGTGGCATGAAAGATGATGGGAGTACATCTCATCTTACCTGTGAATTCTGAACCTCAAGCCTCACTTCAGCTTCTCAATGTCGACTCCAGAAAATGTACAAACTTGAATACGTTGGAGGTAGCGGTGGATTCTTCTTCTTAATTCTATCCCTCTGCTGTGCTCCCCCAGGGCCCTTGAAGATTTCCCTGAAATAGATGCAGAGCAGCCCTTTAACGCCACTGTAAAAAGTCTCCCTAAATGCAGTTCAATTTGTCACACCACATAGCATTTTGCTTCATGCACACTGTCATGTAATATAAAGGGTAATTCGGGGTTGATAAATTAGCATCCAGGAAAGAAGCCTACAAGGAGCTTCAGGAAGCTATTTAGCACTTGGTGAGTTCTGTAAAGCTTTAGTCTCTCCCCACACCCAAGGGTAGTAAATATCCCTCTCCGGATGGTGCTTGCCGAATGCACTTGGATAATCTGTGAAGTGCATTCCTGTGAGCAATATCATTTTATGATCTAGATTAGAACTTCAGAGCCATACTTCTGAGGGAGCTTTCAGCTCAATGGGAAAACTATAGTCCAGGGAGGCATCACGGCTTCCCAGGGTCCTTACCACCAGTTATCTAACATGAGCTCCTTAGGCCAGATGATGTACAGTAGCCCCCCTCATCCTCAACTTTGCTTTCTGCAGTCAACTGTGGTCTGAAAATACTAGATGGAAAATTCCAAAAATAAACTATTTGTAAGTTTTAATTTGTATGCCATGCTGGGCAGTATGAACAAATCTTTCAACATCTAACTCTGTCCCACCTGGGGTATAAATCATCCCTTTGTCCAACGTATTCACTCTGTAGTGTAGACACCACTCACCTGTGAGTCATTTAGTAGCCATCTCGGTTATCAGATGACTGTTGAGGGATCACTGTGCTTGTGTACAAATAACCCTCATTTTACTTAATAATGGCCCCAAAGTGCAAGAGTAGTGATGCCAGCAATTCGGGTTTGTCAAACTCTTGGTTTGATGAACCATAATTACCCGAAGTACATGATCTCCTTCTGATGTATAACTAGGTCAGCAGTAGCCTAGTGCTACATCCCAATCCACCATCATCCACCCACTTCACCCCCTCACATAAACATTTGATCATCTCACATCACACAGAACTAAGAATGGTGCGTACAGTACAGTAAGAAATTTAGAGAAAGCCCATGTTCATGTAACTTTTATTACAGTATGTTATTGTAAGTGTTCTATTTTATTATTAGTTATTGTCTTACCATGCCTAATTTATAAATTAAACTTAAACTTTGGTATGTATAGCAAAAAAACACAATATACCAGAACTGTCCAGAAAAAAATCCAGCCATCAATGCCTCTGTTTTTCATATTACATGGCCGGATACTTTCTGGGCAGCCCTCATCTATGGGGTTCAGCACTATCTGTGATTTCAGGCACTCCCTGGGAGATCTTGGAATGTTTCCCCTGTGGATAAAGGGGGACCACTGTATTTCTTTGCATCCTTCCTTCTATCATCCCTCTTTTTTCATTCCTTTCTCTGTCTCTGCACCTGTCTCTGTTTTTCTCTCTTTTCATGACTTCATTGCATGTGAAAAGTTACTGGTATTCAATAAATAGAACTGTAAAATAAAATTCAACCAGGCTTAAACAGGGAGCAGGCATTGAGAGGAGCTTGCTCTCTTCATGACTGAGGTGTGGTAGTCTTACTGCCACCTCTCAAAATACCTCTTCAGGTTTAGGAACCGAGATCCCTACCCAGCATGAGATTGATATGAACACATACACATGTGTGCATGCACGTGTGCACACACACAGTATGATGTATCTGGCGAAGGAACGAAGGAAGGAAGGAAGGAAGGAAGGAAGGAAGGAAGGAAGGAAGGAAGGAAGGAAGGAAGGAAAAAAAGAAAAAAGAAAGAAAGGTAATAAATCTGTTATACACATCATCTCAGATGAAAGCTGAGCTGATGAAGGTTATGGTTACATGCATTCAAGGCAAATTGGGTATTATAATTTTTAAATTTCTTCTGACTCCAACAATGTGCTACTCGATGAAAGTTGTTTCACTAAATTTAGCAGCTTCAAACTGGTAATCCAAGGAGAAATGGAAGATCCGATGAGCTCTTTTAAAGCTGGAAAATCACATGTGTGAGTTGTGAACTCAGCATGTTCATTTCTTGGGGAGGAATTCCTCTTCCATCGGGTCTTGTGATGGGTTGTGTAGAAGAAAGTGGTTGCATTTGAGGCTGAGAGGAATTATTTGCAAATGAAATCCACTTGCCTTCCAGGCTCGAACCTTGTGTACGTTTTACTGAGCTTATTATCTTGTTGATAACCCACAAAATCACTTTGGTACCACTTATCTTTTATTGTGGGAAAACAGTGATCCAAAGCAGATACAAGACTAGATAGCTGCCAACCTGGCTGAATTTCTGTCTCTAACAAATTGCTGACCATAAGCTGCTTACTGTCTTCGCCTCTACTTTACGATTCTCCAAATAGAATCATTCTGATCTCAAGAATTTGAATAGAAATGTAGTTTCAAATCCCTTTCATATGCATTTTGTTAATTAGAACCTTAGAATGACCTATTAGGAGATCAGGATCATGTAGATACACAGCTGGCCCTTGAACGATGCAAGGTTTAGGGGCGCTGACCCCTGCATAGTTGAAAATCCTCCTATAACTTTTGACACCCCAAAACTTAACTAATAGTCTACTGTTGACCAGAAGCCTGACTAATAACATTAAGTCAATTAACACATATTTTGTATGTTATATATATTCTTACAATAAAGTAAGCTAGGGGGAAATGTTATTAAGAATATCATAAGAAAGATAAAACATATTTACATATTTTTTAATTCAAATATAAATGCACCCCATACACTTCAAACCCATGTTGTTCAAGGGTTAACTGTAGATTCCTTTTTTTTATCATTTTACTGAAGAGGAACTCCACAGGATAAGTTAAGTTAAGTTGCTAAAGATTATACCAAAATAAGTAATAAAGCCTGTCCTTGAACTCTGTAGTTTTTGAACTTATTAAAAGATGTTTATTTTTTAGAAAGGTAAAATTTTACCTCTCATACAGAATGAACACATGATTTATCTCATTAGTAAGGGGCAGTGAGATGTTATAACTTGTTGAAAGGAAAACTCAGTTTCATACATTATAATCAGCTAATTGATGCTGCAATGAATTTACAAATAAATTTTCCAATTTAAATTTTGCACAAAGCTATTAAATATCTATTGGGTGATGATTCATTGCATTCCATGGGTAAAATCTGCATTTCTATCAATAAAAATATATATATATTTGTAATGTTATCATTTTTCTACAACTTGCAAGGTAACCGCAAGGCAATAAAGGCAGAGCTAACTCTCATGGAGGAGCATCTTACACACATCTTACACAAATCTTACACAAATCCTTCACAAATTTGTCTTAAACTTGAAATGTTATGTTCTCAGTGTTTAACGCTATAGCCTGAAGAAGCAGCACAGTCCTTTTCCTCTCCACGACTTCATAACTGATCATTGCTGATGTTTGTTAGCTACATATTAATAGTTTAGAGTTGCTAGCATTCAGGACTAGGTACTAAAACACTTAGTACTAATGAAATTGGTAATAATAAAAGAAAATAACTAGCAACTGTTGGGTACCTACTATGTGCCAATTGCCAATAATATCTACAGATGTGGTTTTGTTTTTCTTATCTGGCTTAATCATCAATGCAGTCTTATGACCAAGGAGGTAATACCATGCCTGCCTCTCAGATAAGAAAATAGTTACGGATATAGTAATTTGCTTAAGACCATTCCGCTAATATTTAGGGGACTGGGATCCTAGGTTTTAATTTGTCTGTAATATTTAAATAAATGAGTTCATGGACATGCCACTTAACTGCCAATAAAAATGGGATAATAATATAAAAATATAATATTATTAATGCTACAAGGGATTCAGGAACTTTAAGAAGGAAAATATTATATAACCTAAAGATCATCACTGAGAGATGTCTGGTAAATACCAATGTGAAGTAAATCATTTTTTATCAATGTCCCTCATTAGACCCCTACTGAGAGATTGTTCTAGAAGAGAGGGTAGCAGTATATAGGTGCCTATTTAGAGCTGAAAGAGTACTCTTGATTAAATCATGTTTTTTACAACTGGAAAGAAGTAACACTTATGCAGAGTGATATAAAAGATTTATTTAATGTATCAGCCTCAGTTTCCTCATCTTAAAATGGATAAAGTACCATTACTGACCTCAGAAGGCATTGTGGGTTAAATAAGATAAAATAGATAAAGCATTTAGCATTGTGCTTGCACATGGTTGCATTTAATAGATGTAAGCTGCTGCTTGTTCTTCTTATTATTGTTATTATTATTATTATTATGAGACTCCCTGCATTCAAATTCAATAAACTCCTTTCATGTTATTTTACATTGTAAAATAATGACTGTGTCTGAAAATGAATTTAAGTAATACCTTAGATTGCATGTTTAGAAACCTTTCTGCCTCTACACTTCCTTCAGGGATTCTCTTACATACCCTGAGGGAACTCTGCCTTTTCAGTTGAGAATGTTGGACTAGCTCTCCAAAGCTCCTTTGCATTTGTGTATAAGGCAGGCCACTCTTGTGCCTTCTATTGTCAGGAAGTAGAAAGGAATGAGGCACAGTTTAATTGAAACCACAGTAAAGGCAATTCTTAGCCTTTTGGTGGGATGTGCAACCTGAGACAACTATTTCCTTGATTTGGAAAAGATTACTTTTAAATTGCTTAAATCAAATCTCTTACTTCCTAACGTCTGCCATTCATAAGGCATTATTAATTTAATCCAATTTAGCCTTTCATTCAATTTGTTTCAGGTTTGTTATTGAACTAGGGGGTTGGGGCACAGAAATGGGAGGATGAATTCCTCTCCTTCAGGTACTCGCTGTCAAGTTGAGAAACCCAGCATTCAGAAGGACACAATTCATGCTAGACCTAGGTTAACATGAAAAATCAATCCAGAGCTTAAAAACTAGTGCCCAGGAAGCCTACTTGGCCTACAGATAAGTGTATTTGATTTGAACTCTGTTGCAACCTTACTAAGTATAAAGAAATATGTCAGTAGTTTTCTAAATTAAAAAAAAAAAAATGGAGCTCATAAAAAGCTCAGAATTTCTGGCACCTCCCTTACATGGCTTTGGGATTCTACCTAGCATAGCTGCATGTGAGCAGTAGTTGCTCCTGCTCAAAGGCTATAACACTCTCTTGCTCACCATATCCAGCTTAAATGACTGACTTGTCATAACCATCTGGTCCCTGTGTGCATTTGATCTTGTTATCCCGAAGCAATGACCTCTGACAAGAATGTACCGTGTTCACAGGAAAAGATAGGATCAATGTAATTATGAGACTTGGAAAACAGCAATCTAAAATTTGAGCATCTACTCAAATTTGTATTTCCCCTACTTCACCTGTATTTTCTCAGTTCTTACAACAACAGTCTTAAGTCTGTGGCACTGTAACTCTTTCATATTTGAGGATAAATGAAGCTCAGGGATTATTTAGAAGTTGTCTAACTGGCAGAACCAAGATGTAACTCCAATATAGCAAAAAGAGAATGACCAAAGATTTTCACTTTAACTTGATACACTTGCTTTGTAGTTTATACTAAACAGTATAGAACAAGCTATTCCGTATTAATAAACAAACCCTCTTTACCAGTGGCTCCACATCGTAGTGGGTTCAGCAACTCTCCAAGCAGCTCCCTTAGGAAATAACTGGTGATTCCAGCAGATTCTGTCTTGCAGTTTTGTCATTGCAATGGGATTTCCACAGTCACTGCTAAAAGGACAAGAGAGAGCTCCCACTTGGGTGTCCCTTGCCTTAGCCCAGGAGTGTCACTTCTGTTCACACTTCATTGTTCTATATTAATGGAATGACTCTACTCAGAGTAAAGAGGCTGGTGAGTCTTTTCTGTACCCCAGAAGAAAAAGGGGTTGCATAAACAATGAGTACTGGTAGCATTGTGTAAATGAGCACCACCATGATCAGCTTGGGCAAGCTGGACAAACTCGTTGTCTCACTTTTCTTATTGCCAAGGGAGAACCATACCTTTGTCGTGAGATTTTAATGGTGGTTTGAGATGATATCATGTCCATAGCTGTTTGAGATAGTGATGTTTAAGTGACGAATAAATTCATCTGTTCAACTTGCTATACTTGTATCAGACAAAGCACTGTGAATCAGAAAGCTGAGTTATAGCTTCAGCTCCACTACTGATGATTATGTAACTGTGAACAAGTATCTGAGGTGTCATCTAAAAGCTAAGAGTGTTGAATGACAGGCGGTTTGGGTTCTACTCTGCTCCCAGTCATCAGTATCTTGCAATAGTTCCCTTCAGAACAATTGCAAATGCTGTCAGATAGCACAAGCCTTTGATCCAGGAGTTACATCATTAGGAGAAATCTAGAAAGATGTCCTCCCATTTGAGGATTCCAGCATGCAGGGTGTTTGGCACTCTGTAAGGTAAAGAATAAATGAACAAATGAATGACCACCTGCATGGGACAGCTCAGACAGCAATAACAAAATGTCACAGGTTGAGTGACTCACAAAACAGACTGTTGTCTCACAGTCCCAGAGGCTTAAAGTCCCAGATCAAGATGCTCTCAGGGTGGTTTCTGATGAGAACTCTTTCTGTCTTGCAGATGGTTGCCTTCTACCTTTGTCCTCACAGGGCGCTTTCTATATGAATATATATGCCTGGTATTTCTGCCTCTTCTTTTATAGATACTAGTCCTATTGGATTAAGACTTAACTCTTCTGGTGTCAGTTAGCCTCTATTACCTCTTATGAGCTGTCTTCAAATAGTCACTTTAGGGGTTAGCACTTCAATGTATCAATTTGGGGGGAATACCAAAAGACATGAAAGCGGCAAATATGGTCTCAGAATATGAGCCATAACAACAACAAAACTCTGAAAGAAATCTTTGTTCTTTTTTTTTTTTTATTTTTCAGTTACAGTTGACATACAATGTTATATTATTTTCAGGTGTACTTATATAGCAGTGATTAGACATTCACATAACTTACGAAGTGATCACCCCATTAAGTCTAGTACCATCTGACACCATATACCATTATTACAATATTTTTTACTATATTTCCTATGCAGCACTTGACATTCCAATGGCTGGTTTTAGAACTGGCACTTCGTACTTTTTAATCCCTTCCCTTTTATCACCCATTCTCCTTACCCCGGATTCTTTTTTCTAAAGGACATGGTGATTTCCAATGGAAATAGAGTACTTCCTTATCAAATTCTTATTGCTGCTTTTGGTCTCTGCTTCTTATCTGTAGAATTAAGGCAGTAACTAAGCAATATGTAGGTTTTATCTCTGATCTCACCCAGAAGATTAATGATGAAAACAAAAGAACTGAGACCGTGTCTGGGATCAGAAAGAAAGTGTCAGATGATTAATTAGAGATGCTTTACATAGGTTCGGGAAGTGACAAAGATGAGACTCATGAAAGTTATGCATTTACAATTTTTGGACTGGATACATTTTTAAGGACACTCCTAACTGTAGTATTTTATCATTCTAAGGATGAGTATGATCCCTTTTAATTAAAGCTTCCCTTAGACCCAGAAAAATCAGAGTAAATAGTATTTGGCTGGTTTTCAGTTCAAGATATAAAAGCAAACCAGAAATAAATAATGTGGACTTGATCTCCAAGGGGAAATGTTTGTCAGGTGGCACAGGAAATTTAGAGGTCAAGTGTTAAGGACTCAGGATTAGGGTCTGAGTAGAGAACCTGAAGCATGTGTTCACCAAAAGTGGGCAGTAGAGGCCAGGTTCAGCAAAGTAGGTCAGAGAACTGAGTGGGACGTAGCTGAGGCTCTCTGCCCATTACCAGGAGGGTGCAGGATGGGGAGAGCCTACTTTAGCCAAGGTATACTTGTACCACGTGGAGAGAAAACTATAGCTTTTCATGTGCTTTTAAATTGTTCCCCCCACCATCTTGAACTTGCTCACCTGGACCAGCATTTTCACCTTAAGCAAGAGTGGTAAATTGCATGTCTCTTGCTGACTGGGGAGGGCTGGAGCAGAGCACCTGGCTATTTTCATGCCACCCCCTGCCACTGCTTATTTCTGCCTCTTGGTGGAGGGCTTGTTAGGAAGGACAATTAACTCATCAGGACTATTAGCAGAACTTAATGACTGCCAGGTTTTTTCTGGGAAATGGCAAGCAGCTCACTGCCCTTCCCAGAAAGGACTTCCTCTTGCCAGGAGGCTGTTTAATCAGACTCACAAACCTGAATAAGGGGAAGGTAGTTGTGCTAAGCCCCGTCCCTCCTATAGGGAACCCAGTGATTACGGAGGAAACACACAGAGCGAAGCCTGCCTGCATCTCCCTGGGATGGAGAGGCTGGCTTTTTCCCACAGTGTGGGTGGGAACAAGCTGCCTTCTCAGCTTCCCCGATGACCTCTCTGTAATGCCAGTCTTGATCATGCATCCTCACAGTGGGTAATGTACGCCGCCCGCATCACATCATTATGCTTATATACATTTCCTTAGAATGAGCCTGCACTTATTCTAGACGTATCTATTAAACATTCCCCCTCCCCTCACACTACTTTCTCACCAAGGCAGCTCATTCACCTTCCGACTGATTTCTTATCTTCAGTTCTTACCTTTTCTAATCCATTCTCCACACAAAAATAGCCAGACTGATGTTTTAATAACATGTTTGTCAGATCATGATAATCAAATCTCTTAGAAATTTTCAATGGTTTCCCACTTGCATTTACATTAAATTCTCAACTTCTCACTATGACCTACACTGCTCTACTTGATCTGCCACCTGTTCTGTTCATTCTTCAACACCAACCTCACGATACTATTATTCACTGTTCTCATTTTGCCCCATGTGTCTTTTAAGTCCTGGAATGTAGAAAATGTCTTCCGTGTTCAGTGCCTTTTTACATCTTTGGTTTATGTGGAATGTTCATCTCTCTTCACTTAACTGAATTCTACACATTCTTCAAATCTCATCTTCAATGTCTATTCTTCATAAATGTATTTTCTGGTCTTCATAGAGGTTGTGTTAGCCACACAGGACGGTCAAAACAAAATACTATAGTCTGGGTTCCTTCAACAATAGAAATTTATGGGAATGCTGGGATGGTTCAATGGGTCGAGCACTAATCTTGCAGCTCCGGGGGTCCAAGGATCGAATCCTGGCCCCAGCCTTTGCGGCCCATATGCTGAGCTGAGGTGGGCCCCAGTTCAGTTCTCTCTGGGGCAAGTTTCCCATGTGGGAGGCTCCCAGTTTGACTCCCGCCCCAGGCATGCTTCCCATGTAGGAGAACCCAGCTCACAGAGCCGAGCCTCCCATACAGAGGCCCCCAGCCAGGTTCCTGCCCTCGTTGGCCTTGTGCCCACCTGTGGAACAAAACTATATCAAAAACTAATGTTGTACAAGTATGGAGACTGCTCTGGGCTCTCCTCCTTCCCTGTTTGTCTGACTGTCTCTATCTCTCTATTTAATATTAAGTAGGGGATAACTACTAAGAGTGGTAAAGAAAATTCTAAAGAACACAGGACCAGGAGAAGGAGGAATGTGTATAGGGTCTGGAGTAAACATCACAAAACTGGAGGTGAAGAAATATGGATTTGGAGCTAATAGGAAATAATTTGATTAAAATAATACTTAGTGCTGAAGAACACAGACCTGGGTGTAGGATTATCTGGGGACCATTTAGATATAGGAGAGTAGGTTTTAATTTCTAAATTTAGATTTAATTTCTAATTTATAATTAGACTTTCATAATTATATCAACCTATAGGATAAACACGTATGAGTATGATAATATAATATATATATGGGGATATGGTATGGATTTTAAATAACTAATGACCTAATTCAATATAACTTAATCAGGACTTTTTCCCACTTAAAAATTATATATGATAGGGCTTGAGTTAGTTAATTCAGTGGCTAAACAAATTTATCAACCACTCAGGTTTTTAACATATTTCTACTTGGTCACATGCAGCATGTAAATTTGTCCTCTTAAAATGTTCAACTGGGGATGCTGGGATAGTTCAACAGGTTGAGTACTTGCCTTGCAATGGCGAGATCCGGGGATTGAATTCTGGCCCCGGCCCATGCAAACCCACATGCTGAACTGCAGCACAACTAGTTCCGTTCAGAACCCCAGTTCCGTTCTGTCCTGCACAGCCCTACACCCACCTGTGTGGAATAAAACTGTATCAAAATGAATGATGTGCAACTATGGAAACTGCTCCGGGCCCTCCCCCATTCACTCTCTCTCTTTCTCTCACCTTCTCTCAAAACAATAAAATAAATCTAAACAAACAAACAAAAAGACATTTACCTAATGGATGCATGTTGTTGGCCATTTTTCCAGTGGTCATATCTATTGACTACTTCCGAAGGCAGAAAAAGACTTGTTCTTTTCATGTTTCTTTTTTAAGAGCAATGAAACTATTATTTTTCCAGAAGCTTCTCCAACAGACCTCTCTCTGTGGTCTTCTTAGCCAGAACCAATCATAAAGCCATATTTAAACCAAGAACTCTCAAAGGAACTGGGACAATCACTTGCCTTAGACTCGTCATAGTTCAGTTTTCATAAGATGAAGATAACATTTACTGAACCACAGACTGGGGTTATTTTAGGAGCATAAAAAGAAAGAGATGCCTATTAATCGGGACACTAATAATACCTTTGCAATAGAAGATTCGAACATGGATAAGCACTTGATGAGGGTAATCATACCTAAAAGGAACAGTGTGTGGAAGGCACAGGTATTGGAATAGGTCAAGCTAATTTCACTTATTTCAGAACGTACCATTAACCTCGAGTACAAGTGGTGATAGGGAAGACTGAAACAGAAGACTGGAAATATCAATTGGAACTTGATTATACTCTCTTGGACACCATACAGTTGTTTTAGATGAATTAGAAAACTGTGGACTATAGGTTTCCAATTTGATGTTATAGGCATTATACCTGTTAATAGTCTGATTACTCAATTCATGAGTATCTTGAAAACAGCTATGATCTCTTCTACTAAAATTGTCATCTTGCAGAACCTTACAGAGGTCTGTGTAGAAATAAATAATAAGATAAAATTTAAAATATCCACAAAAGAAGAAAACTATATTTTAATATCAAGAAAAACGTGATCACAATTTCACAACATTATAAAACTTGGGCCTACGAGAATGAAATAACTTGTTTCCAAGCCATTAAAAGAAGATTTTCATCAATAAATCATTATTTGATGAGCATACACTATAATTTTCTCAAAACAATACCCCTAGAATTTTAGCTCCTCTGTATGTTTTCATGTAAATAGTGTTGTGATTTGAATTGTGCTCACCCCCACCCCCAATAAAAGAATGTGAACGTGGCCATATTTGGAAAGAGATTCTTTGCTGATGTAATTAAATTAAGGATCTTGGGATGAGATTATACTGGTCTAAAGTCCACTGACAAGTGTCCTCATAAGAGATAGATGGAAGGTCATTTGAGACGTGGAGGTACAAGCCAGGGAGAAGGCCGTGTGAGGATGGTGGTTGAGATGACTGTGATGTGCCTATAAGCCAAGAAACGTCAGGTTCGCACTAGCTCCAGAAGCTGGGAAAGAGGCACAGGACACCAAGGCTTCCAGAGGGACCTCGATGTCAGACTGCTGGCCCCCAGAACTCTGAGAGAATAAATTTCAGCTGTTTCCTGGTACCGAGTTTGTGGTCATTTGTTACAGCAGCCTTAGGAAACTAATGCAAATGTTTCGTAATCAAATGGGTGTGTAAGAGGCCGCATATTCTCTGAACATCACCATCAAAACTAACTAACATACTAGCAACTGGTAAATCCTGCAGTCGTATCTTAATATTGTGGTAGTAACCAATAATTTCAATGTCTGAAAACAGCTATGAATACTTTATCAGGAAAAGTGCATTCATAGTTTTCTATGCAATTATGAGGTTAGGAACATAAGACCAAGCAATACCTAGATTAAAAACAACTATTTAAAAGTCCTTGTGATCACCTTCAATGACACATGATCTGAAACCAGAGAGGTGAGTGGTATGTAAACAGACATAAAGGAGATGGACTGGAGACTTGGCATGTGGTACTGAGGAAACAGGAATGCTGAGGTATATAAGGGCCTAGCTTTAAAAGACTGAGTCATGTGGGGAAGCCGGGATGACTCAGTGGGTTAAGCGCTCACTTTGCAGTGCCTGAGACCAAGGATCGAATCCCGGCCCCGGCCCGTGCGGACCCATATGCTGAACTGGGGAGTGTCCCCAATTCAGTTCTCTCTCTGTCTCTCTCTGTCTCTCTGTCAAAAAACAAAACAAAATAAATAAATAATAAATAAATAAATAAATAAATAAATAAATAAAAGACTGAGTCATGAGCTCCAGGCTGTGGACGTAGTCTTCTACTTACTACATACAGACCCATCAAGACTTTAATCTAGAGGAATCACAACAGGTACCTAGCATGTGAATGAACAATAGCAATTGTGTTTTAAGGAGTTCAATTTGGCACCATGAACAGAATATATTATCTTTCCCAACAAAATCGTGATGCATGAACAATTTGTTCTAAGCTGGGGCATATATTCCTCCAGCATTCCAGCATCAAACAGGTCCAGGGAGTGTACTTGGGGACATATGGAGCATTATGAATTGCAGTCTTTCTGTGCAGCTCAAAATATGCTATTATATATTTTTCAATTGTTTCTTTCAGGTCAGAGTTAGTGTCTCCCATATGTGCCACTGCACGTAACAACAACCCAACGAACGAGCCTCCGTGGCCAACATTATTAGATGTGAAAAACAGAAAAAAACGAAATGGAGTTGTTGGAAAATAGAGGCCAGTCACTCTCTCTCTCACTCTGGCTAGTTGTCCATTCTCAGGGGGTTCTTTCTCCTGTTTATAAGATTAAAATGTGACATAGCTATGAACCCCTGTAGAGAGAGGGGGTGGGGGGGAATGAAAGAGTGCATTTGGCCTGGGAAAGCAGGTGCCATGGAAAATTCCAGCAGACTCTAGTGTGAAGGAGGTATCAAATCAGAAAAAGCATGAATTTTAGGGAGAGAATTTGGGTTCTGAAAGTTGTTTGCTGTATCATCTTGGCCAAGTGCTTTATTATATGTGGGCCTCACTTTTTCTCTTTAAAATAGAAAGAATATCCAGCCACCTCATCAGGGTGTTTTAAGAAGTAAATGGTGCAATGCAAATGGTTCTCTTGGCATAGGTTGATTGTTCAGAAAATACTGTCTTTTTTCATTTATGTAGAGAGTGGAGATAGGGAAGAAAATTAGAAAAAGACATTAAACACAAGTATTTCCCTATTTGGCTTGGTTTTGTTTTTGTTTTTGTTTTTTGTTTTTTTCATAGAGTCACATATCCCTATGCTAGGGCATGTCACATCTTTTTAAGGCCCACTTTCTCTTCACTGATAATGGTTACACCAAGCTGGAAGCAAGCAGAAGAGCACTGAGGTCCCTAAGCTCACTAGTTTGCAATAAAAGATGAATCAAGTCATTGTCTGTATCTGAACTGTAACTCCTTTACCTAAAAATGGGCCAAATAGAAACCTCAGAGTACTCTTTGAGGGCTGAAGTGTTTTAATAATAACACTTAAGCTCATCATGAGACATTCCTCCTTTTAGCTCGGAGAATTACAAGTATGTGGTAGTCCACTCCAACATTTTTTTTTTTTTTGTATTTCCACATTTGTGGATTATTTTGCCAGCTACTAGAGTAGTGACCAATTTCATTTTAGATATTTATTGCGTGTTCAACTGAACAAGTAATTTATTTTATTTTATTTTTTATTGTTAAATTTATTGGGGTGACATTGGTTGGCGATATAGTTTCCAGGTGTACAACTCTACGTTACATCATCTGTGTATTTCATGATGTGCTTGCCACCCAGAATCAGCTCTCCTTCCTTCACCATATATCTGGTGCCCACTCTCAACTCCCCAACCTCCACTCTCCTTCCCCTCTCCCCTCTTACCCTCAGGTTTAGTGGTTACCAAATAATTGAATATGTTCATAAGGAAGTAAAATTATTATTCTTACATTTCAAATGAGGAAACTGAGACTTGAAGACTGGAGATAGTTTTCTGAAGGTTTTATAGATAATAAATTGGAGGCAGCATTTGAGCCCAAGCCATAGGTGGGCTTAAAAGTCTATAATCTGTACATCTCTATCCACTCTCTTTGACCCCTGAGGGCACACAGTGTGCCCCATCTGTATATCCTAAATAGCGTCACTCCATGCAGACAAGATAGCATCACATAATACGTAGCCTGATCCTGTATATTATTGTGCAGTGGTAGAAACCATTAGAAGAGTATCAGAAGGCTTGAGCTTGAGTTTTGGCTCTGACCTTGAATAAGTGACTCACCTGCCCTGAGCCTCCTTGAAATGAAGATGGTAGCACCACACAGAGTTTTGGTATCCTAAGCTGTAAAATAGAGGTCATGATGGCACCTCCCTATCAGCCTGTCCTGAGGGTCATATGAGATAACTAATCTAAAAGTCTTGGGGATGTGCCTGCAGGGTGGGGAGTGCTCAATAAATAAGCCACAGCAATTGTTACCCATCACTGTGAATCACAACTGAACCTTCCAGACCCTTGCAGTCTTGGGTTTTATGTCTTTTGATGTGTTTGGAAGCACTGGCAGTACTTGTGTTGTCTAGAAATTTTCAGCAGAATACCATCAATTCAAGCCTGAAGAAACTCAACTTTCAACTCCTAGAAGCACAAATTCTGTAGCCATTAGAGCTGGAGTGACCTCAGCAGTATATTGTCCAAATGAAGGAACCCAAGCCACATGGGGACCTGTGTGTTGCTCAGTGGTGTTGATCACAGAGGATTCTATGGTAGGTGAAACAGTCACAGGGAATCAGAAAACTTGGACTCGGATTTTGTTTCTAGTGTTATCCAACTTCCCGGCCTTGGGCGTGTCTCTACCTCTTTGAGCTCTGGTTTTCTCATGAGTGAAACATGGGCGATAATACCAATTCCATAGGGCTTTTATAAGGCAAAATGAGATGATAGTTAATGCAGAGCATGGAGCACATTAGTAATTTAAATACTTGTGGGAGTCAGCATTCCATCTTTTATTTGTATTTAAGCAACTTATGACACATTTCTGAAAAGTCAGACAGTAGACTCACAGAAAAATAGAATTTTCAATTACAGCAGCATTTTCAAGATAATGCAATCCAAGCTTCCTCCATAGCTCTCATTTACCCATGTTTGTTCATTGAATTAGTTATTCAACGAACACAGAATGCTTGTTCTATATAAAGCACAGGGGGGAGGGGGAACCAGGAGAGGGGGCATGTACCATCCCTTCATCTACCCTGTTTTTATTCTTTCCCAAAGGAAGGAAGTAGAAATCATTCAGATTGCAAGAAACACATAGCATATTATTTACAGCTGGACAGAATTAGTGTGTATTAAACTGTAATGCTCCTTTTTATGCTCACACCTTCTGTGGTCCTTCCAAACTTGTGCTACTGGTGTAATTGAAAAGGATATACTGTGGGGAGTCCCAGACAGGCAGGTTGTACTCACTTTTAGCAAGACCACATAAATGGGCTGACCATAGCTTACGTTACTGTAACATAAAACCAGTCATAAAAGGTAGTTTCCAGATTCAGCAGTTGACTTACAGTCAAGAGGAACCCTATAAGCTTCAACGTGGCTCTCTGCAGAAGCCCCACATGAAGATAAATATGGTAGGGACACCTGCTTTAAGAAAATATTCTTATACTCTTATTTGATTTAGGGTTTTATGTAATTAACCCTCTTGAGATGAAAACTAATTCGCAAAAAAAAATCATTGGTATGTCTGTATCCTTTAATCCAGTGATTTACATATTTTGGGGTGGGAACAGAGACAGTTTTACTCAAGAATTCAAGACACATGTGCACATGATCATACAGATGCACATATACATCTGTGGGAGGAAAGAAAGCCAACTGTCACAGATCAAGGAGCCCAAGAGACGGATCTGAAGCATTATTGCTCCTAGGAGGTCAGAAGTCAAATCTCAAACCGATGGGATGTAGCCAGAAATGCAAGAATCAGGAAGAGGCAAGCAAGGACAAGTGGGCCAGTGTAAATGAGATGGTAGTAACAGGCCCTGTGGATTAGATGCCTGCATCAGCATACTGGAGAGAAGCAACATCTATGTTCACTCGAATCCTTCTGCTTCCCATGTCAAATCCATAGTCCACTATTAAGAGACGATTGTTTGGTTCAAATTCTCTTATGGCATATCTGCCTCCAGGAAAGAGAATTTTCTTTTATAAGTGCTATCATCATAAGAAAGATTGTTTTTATATTAGGGTACCAACTAAAATCTCCTAGCTAACTTGTCTGAGTGATTCTGTATCTGCCATCTGGATCAATATGTATCAAGCTTCTTTTGCTATGTACCTACCAGCTGTTGATTATTTAAGGTCATCTTTCACGTTTTCTTGCTTTTTCTACAACAGCAGAGTAACCACCTTCTTCAAATATGTTTCCTATTTCAAGATAGTTTACTCTATTTACCGCTTGGGTTGCTTTCCTTTCTATTGGATGGCTTTAAAACCAGGTTCCCAGAACAGATCCCAATATCCCAGGTAGATTTTTGCCAATGTAGAAAGCACTGCAATTAGAGACCCTGTTAGCCTAAAACGGTGTTTCTATGAATGAGCTCAGGCTAGGTACTTGGATGGGACCAGAATGTGATCTTTATCCCTAAACCACAGTAGTATTTCCTCAAAGACAACTGAAAATCTTCAAAAGGGTTGGAGACTTTTCCCAAGGCTGCATAATTATATTTTTTAAATGCTTTCGGTTTCCCATGACAAGTTTGGAGTGTCTAAAGATGGCAAAGTGAAGGAGATAAATAGATTATTGATCAGACAGGCTTGTAATTCCTTAGCGAATTGGATTTAGTTTCTTCATTGAGAGCAGGTCAATGCCATAAATCTCGGAGAAAATCAATGCCACAGAGAATGCTCTGAGCAAGGCTTGATGACATCCCCACTGGCCGCTTCAGGGCTGGCAGTCTAGTACCTACTCCAAAAAACGGAAGGAGACGGATTGGAAAATGACTATCTGAAGGATGTGTGAGTGAAGTGCCTAAATAGAGTCAAGCCAAACTCTTGGCTTGGCCACTATTTTATATGTGACCTTGGGTAAATCACTTTACTTTGAATCTCCTATATGTTACAATGACAATATTAGATCATACAAACAATCCTCTGTGTGGGAAGAGCTGTACAACCACTAAAACAAACAACTCCAAAATATGGTGACTTGATACAATGAAAGTTTAGTTCTCATGGTCACAAACATTCAAATGTGGGTTCTACATCAGATAGCTCGGCTCCCAGCAGCCTCTGGGCGACTCCAGGGCCCTGGCTGGTCACATCTTGCAAATCCACTGTTACACAGAATCTTTCTGTGTATTGCTTCTAACCTACCTTGACTAAATACCTTAAGACACTAGGACAAAAACAGGGCCCAAAAGAGTGGGTAGGAACAATTGTGAAGCCCCTGGAACTGTTCCTTGGCTTCTGCAGTGAGCCCATCTATTGCCACATTTGTAAAGAACCAGGAAACTTTAAAAAGATGACATTGGCGTATAATTGAGTTCATTTGTCTTGTCTGAAACTCCAACCTAGTCTCCAAATGAAAACTTATTCAAAAGCCTTATAAAATTAGGCCACCAGAAGGAAAAGTTGAAATTTAGAGAGAAAAATGGCAGTGAGGGTGTTTGAACAGATGCACTGCAGATAATTGCATTTTAAAATTGTCTTTTTGGTAATTCCTTGTTGAGATGTTCCATTTGTTTTACCATATTTATCCGCTTTATTTATTTTGCATGAAAGAAAATGCATAACTGTAAAGGCTTCGGCAAAACTTCTCATTCTGAGCCTGAGATAGTCACAGAAAGCAGTGAAAGAGGACACAGAAGTCCATTGAACTTGAGGCTGTGAGCAAGTGAGAAGAAACTAAAGGATTGAGGTAGAAAAGAAGGGAAACAGATTGAGTAACGTCCAGCGTGGTGACTACGTAACTTCTCCGGATATCATGAAGTGTAATATCTAGAGCAAGCTTGGCCAACCCGCAGCCTAGGACAGCTTTGAATGAGGCCCAATACAAATCCTTAAGCTTTCTTAAGACATCATGAGATTTCTTTTTTTGTGTTTTTAGCTCGTCAGCTATCATTAGTATTGGTGTATTTTATGTGGGGCCCAAGACAATTCTTCTTCTAATGTGGCCCAGGGAAGCCAAAAGTTTGGACACTCCTGATCTATAGTCTATGAGATTTACAACACTACCCACTTATAAAAGCTTGCACTAACATTCCTATTGATGAACACAAGTTTATTTTTTCACACAGATAATTGTTCAATATGAATGTTCCTGGTCAGTGGGACTGTATTAGCTTTCTATTGCTACAGATGACCACAAAATCTTACAACAACACACATGTGTTAAGTCACAGCTCTGGAGGTCAGAAGTCTAAAAGGAGGCAACAGGGCTGCATTCCACTGGGGACAGTAGAGGACAATGTGCTCCCTCCATGCTTGTTTCTGGAGGCTGTCTGCACTCCTTGGCTCACAAACCTACGTCGCTGTCACTCCAGCCTGTTTCCGTTGTCATAACTCTTTCTCATACTCTGAACCTTGTAATTACTTTGGGCTCAATCAGATAACCCAGGATTTTCTCTCCCTCTCAAGATCCTTAATCTAATCACACCCCTGACATCCCTTTGCCATGGGAAGTAAAATACTCACAGGCTTCAGGGATTAGAACACAGTCATCTTTGAGGGGAGAGGCAAAAAGTGGCAGTATTCCAGCCTACCACAGGGCTTGTGAGTAAGGAAGAATTTGCCCACTTCAATAGTAGTTCTCAAAGATAGCTCTGGGTATCAATGTCCAGCTGCCAAATGGAGAAACAGAAATCATTGCATCTAAGAGGATTTTTATGCCACTGGACTGAGAAAAGCATACAATATGCGCACTAACTCTTGTTTTATTATCTTCTCTATGAGTATATGGAAAACCTCAATTTGCTTTGCCCACAAACTTAGGAGAGAAAAAAAATGATGGCATTGACTAAGAAAAGCGTACAGAGCGGGGAGTGTAAGAATGGGGAATGGAGAAGACAAAAGAATATAGGGCCATCGACACCCAACTCACCCCACAGCCACGTGAATCATAACAAGTGAATCATAACAAGAAGAAAATGTGCTTGGACTTAAGGTTTTATTATCCTGTATTTTCAAGGGTGGGTGAGATTTCCTTACAGTAGCACCAGCAGGCTTCCGCTGCTTGTGGCCGCCCCAAAATAGATCCTGAGTACCCTGGGGCTCATCAGCAGTGAGAATCGGTTAGTGACACATGACAACTCTTCCTTGAAATGTGCTCAGTGATTCACACAACTCACAGCAGCTGTGCAGTGGGGATTATTGGCCTAAAAATGACTTCCTCCCCTCCCTCCTGTCGTCAGCTTGGAAAATTACCTTGGGACATTTTTCTTATACTCTCCTCCTTGGAAGCATTATTTTGATTATAGTCCTGATACCCAAAGCTTTGTACTTTCTTGAAGAGGAAGTTGTACCTCCTAGAACTGGCTGAGAATACCATGGAGAGCCCCCCAACATCTGCTGAGCATTGAACACCCCAAGACTGTCTGATCTGTGTGTGTTCCATCATCTCTATGTGACTCACTTCTTGTTTTTTTGTTTTGTTTTGTTTTCTCTCAAGAGTGGTTTGTGATACTTTATACCATTATTTAAACATATTTGGTTACCACAATTGTTTATCTGGAATTGAATGCAGAACGATCGCGCATGTCTAGGTCCCTTTCAAGGAACAGGTGATTATTATTATTTTTGTCCCTATCCCTTCAGTTGGTGTTTCTAAACTTCTTTGATATGAAGAACTGCCTGCGAGTGCTTATTTTCTAAAGAGAAGAGCAGGTCTCTCTTACAAAAATTTTGGGTCACTAGTTTCAAGTCCTGAGTTTAGGTTTCCAACTAACAACATCCAGGTTTATTCTAACCTTCAGACCACTTTTAAAACAACAAAAACACACTCTAAAAGGCAAGGTGGATTATTGTGGCAGACATCTGGATTTAAAGCCAAGCTCTGGAATTTACCTGTTAGATGACATGGATCAGTTCTTAATATCTGTGGATCTTAGTTGATAAATATGTAACTCTACCCAAATCCAATTCTCAGGTTATACCTATTCTCCACTGGAGAAGGGACATTTGCACAAAAGACAATGACAATACATTTATACCAAATTTTATTCTACTGGGTATGCTTTGAAATTTGTAAAAGAAGAAAAAATTCACATTGTCTGAAATAGTCAGGAGTTTGCATGACAGAGAAGAGGAAGTTCAAAATTGATCTAGGAGGAGACTTAGATTCTGAGTAGGCAGAACATTTTAAATTAGGGTGGAAAGACATTTCTCCAGCTAGACTTTGAAGGACTCTTCAGATCATTCAGCCGCTCTGATCATCAGGTTCTGGCCAGGCTTTCATGGTGATGGCTATGTGGATGCCGGAGCACAGTGGAACACTGTGTGCCTAACACACTCTCAAATTTGAAATTCAATTTTATGCTATTGAATTTCAGCCTTCATCTTTTGAATTCCTTACATTTATTCTATTCAATCTTCACTATCCCCCCAAATTACCATTAAAACTTGTGTTGTGATCACAAACAATGTTATCTCCCAGTATATACCCCCAGCACTGACCACCATGACCCTGAAGCTGATTCCATGACACCGGCACATTCTAAAACACCTTCCGTTTTGGTATTTAGTGCTTTCGGATGACAGCTATAATACCAAACAATTATACAGTGTCCAGTATGGTTTTTATTTGTCATAAAATAACCCGTTCAATCTTCACCACAAATACTATTATTAACTTGGTTTTAAAAATGAGAAAATGGAGGCACAAACAGTTATGAAGCCAGAACTGCTTACACTGTACAACACTAATCATAAGAAAAATTAATAATTAAAGTGAGAGTAGCTAATGACTCCCTTCCCATGATTCTAATGATGAATACATTTTTTAAAGGAAAAAGTTGATTAATATAACTAGAGATAACAATCATTTCAACCTAGACAACCAGGTGTCTTAACAGTGTCTTTTGGAGAGGAGGAACTTCAGTTTAAACAGTAGCTTGGGAATTTCTGATTCTTTTTGGCGAAGGGATCTCACTACATGCCATATAACTCTCAAGTTATTCTTATACCTGAGCTCCGAGCGGCCTTAGAGATCACCCGGCCTCCTCCTTCAATTTACAGATGAGGCAACTGCCCCCCTACAGAGGAATGTGGCAGGTTCGGATTATACAGCTGAAAGTATATAGGGCCACCGACACCCAGTCCATCCCACCTGCAGTCCATCCCACACGCAAGTGATACTGACTCACTACCACATCAGTTATTTTCCATCCACAAAGCTCTAGGCAAAAAAAAAAAAGGATTAGAATTTGCTGAAAGTGCAGAAGCCTTCACCTCACATATTCAGTCCTCATGTCCCCAAAGTTTTTCTTCCAAAACTGAGATGTAGCAAGGAAGACATTGCCAGGGCAGGGGTCTGAAGCATGATGTCTGATAAACAAACAAGGAAACACAGGTCAAAAGTGATTACTGATGAAAATGTAAAACTTTATTTTCTCGTCTTTGTTTATTCCCCAATACATTGCCTGCCTACAAACAGCAAAACTTCTAAAAGCACAGCAAGGTTTACTCTCAGAGCTAAGACCTCAGTTTTTGAAAACACTGCATTATTATAAGACCAGAAAATGAAATACAACATAAAAGCAAAATTGCCATGAAAATTACATCTATATCACACTCACATGCCTTTCTATGTGGAGCTAAAAGTCGGAAGAAAGGAAAATTATAGCATAAAAAACTGAATTGAACGAAAGTTCAACAGCCAATCACAGGGCACACTTATAATTGCATTTCCATTCAAGTCTTGAGATCATTAAACCAAATATGCACTATTTCATTAATTTTTTCTTAGATTTCAATTGGGAGAATAATAGAGTTAGAGAGAGTTATGGTTTGAGTGCTTAAAAAGACCTCAATAGTATTTAAGTTATTCTTTTTTAAGTGTTATTTACCTTTTTTATTTCTCAGTCTTGGCTATTCCCATGGCTCCCATTCAGTTTCATACTTGAGTCTCAGCAACATGATGGTGGGTATGGAATGGATCTTTCGTTCAGAATTCTAGTACCAGTACCCACCGTGATTCCTGTCACAAATGATATGATTAACAAATCAATTGAATTAATTAATATTACATTGAATTAATATTCTCTATCTTCATCATCACTAACCTTAGTAAAAGTATGATTACTTCTAACCTCTTTCATTTTTCACTGCCAGAAATCAACTCCTTCTAGTACCTTGTTTAAATAAATTACCTCCCCCCCAAAAAAATGTTTCCAGTGGTTACCACTGCTCATAGAATAATGTATAGATGACTTAGTATAACCTTCAATGACCTTTGAAGTCTTTCTTTCATTTCCAATTATTGACTAATTTATCATACATTCTTCCCCTCGATTTTCACTTAATATTATAGCCACTTGATTGCCATTTCCTTGTCAACATGCTATACTTTTTTATGCTATCTTGCTATATCTTTTCCTATACATGCTATATATTTTCATTCATGTCTTCTATTTGCTGTTTTCTCCCTGGAATGTCTTTCAAATCTACAACTTGTAAAATCCTGTATCTTCTTTAAAATCTAGTTCAAGGGGAAGCCGAGATGGCTCAGTGGGTTAGGCGCTCACTTTGCAGTGCCGGGGACCGAGGATCGAATCCTGGCCCCGGCCTGTGTGGACCCATATGCTGAACTGGGGAGTGCCCCCAGTTCAGTTCTCTCTCTGTCTCTGTCACTGTATCTCTCTCTCTCCTGTCAAAAATAAATATAAATAAATAAAAATATATATTAAGATCTAGTTCAAACACTACTTACACTATTGAATATTTTCTTTCTTGACCCAAATAAAAACTAACTTCTCTCTTTCTAGTAGTTCCATAACACTTTCCACTAACTCTTATCATTTTCGTATTTTATTCTTTTTTAAATCATTCAGCCTATCCTTCTGGACTCTAAATTTCATGAATCATACATTTTAATCATCCTTACCTACCCGACTTAAAAACTGTCACAGGGGAAGCCAGGATGGCTCAGCAGGTTAAATGCTCACTTTGCAGCCCCAGGGACCAAGGATCAAATTCTGGCCCTGCCCGTGCGGATCCATATGCTGAACTGGGGTGTGCTTCCCATGCGAGAGGCCCCCAGTTCAGTTCTTACCCCGCCCCAGTTCAGCCCCTGACTCGAAGGTGCACACCTCCCATGTGGGAAGCCCCTGGCCTGGTTCCCACCCTGCGCGGTCCCCGCCCACTTGTGTGGAACAAAACCACGTTGAAAACTGATAATGTACAACTATGGAGACTGCTCTGGGCCCTCCCTTCTCTCTGTCTATCTCTGTCTCTGTCTCCCTTTGTCTCTATCAAAAACAATAAAATAAATCTTAAAAAAAAAAATCTGTCACAAACGATGATGCTGCGTGTTCAAAGATCCTACTAACCCCTGAAAAGTATATTTAAAAGCCAATGGTTAATACCTCAGCATCTTCTAGGGATCACATAAGTAACATAAATGATTACCCACATTGATTAGAGATATTGACGAACAAGACGGTGCATGGGCCGTCTAAAGGAGACAAATGTTTAAAGGAGACAAATACATTCTTATCCAGATGATTGTTACCCTATGGGTATGTGGGCCCAATATTTTTATGTCCTCAGGAAAGCTCAGCAATTCAAGTTTTACTTGAAACATCTCATCCTTTAGAGCAATATGCAGATTGCAGTGATCCGCATTCAGCCAATGGACAACAGATTTTCTATTCGTGTTCTAATTTATTCAAAGTTGATTTTTATCTGCCGTGTTATTTATGTAGTGAAGGGATGGAGCTTCTGATATATGCTTCTGGTACCTTAATTATCAGAATTCTCTGTTATAGGCATCTATATTCTATTTTTCAGTGCTACATGACCTAGTACCTATTTGCATGATAAATTCTGTTTTTAGTATCCTTCTTTTTGGGGTTTCCTTCAACTTTCATACCCTCTCATGTTATTTCTCGGTTTTTCATTCTTCTACAACTTACTTTTACCACTTCCCCCAACTCCTTGTAGTAAACTTGCCTTTATTTATCTTTCTCTTCTATAAAATAGGAATATAAAATTATTTCTTAAGATTACATAAAAGATAAATACAAGAAATATTCGAAGCACTCTAAAGTGTAATGTTTTATATTATTATCTCAGTAAATATTTATTTCTTTTCTTCTTGCCTCTCCCATTTTTCTTTTCTTCCATTCAAAATAAATATTACTTGCCCTAAACCTCACTCTATCAAGAATCTGAAAGGGGTAAAACAAAGTGCAATCAATCAGCTATCAGTAAACAATTTTAGAATGTAAATTTCTCATCTTTTCTATTTGTGAATTTGATCCTTAATGAAGGTAATTTGTGCCTTGGCTCAGTACTGATGTAATGTTAGGCATGTGGCATGCTACTATAGAGCAGATTCTTAGTATCAAGGCAAAGGTTAAATTCACATTGTTATTTACCTCACAGTTCATTGCTTCACCAATATTCATCCCTTTTCTCATCTCATTGGAAGTACATAGCTGGTTGGATTATTTCATTCATTTGTATGTTAATATATGATTCTCTCTCAACACAATGAAAAGGCAACCTACAAAATGGGAGAAAATGTTAGTAAGTTATACATGTTATAAAGGGTTAATACAAAAAATATATAAGGAACTCACACAACTTGATAATAGCAGTCTGATTGAAAAAATTAAAAAAAGGATCTGACTAGATATATCCAGAGATGTTCAAATGGCCAGTTGGTACATGAAAAGGTGTTCAACATCGCCAGTCACCAGGGAATACCAAAGAAAACCACAATGCGGTGTCACCTCACACCTACAAGGATGGCTGTTGTCAAAAAGATAACAGATAACATATGTTGACAAGGATATGAATAAAAGAAAACCCTGTTGGTGGTAATATACATTGATACAACCAGTATAGAAAGTAGTATGGAGGTTCTCCTCTCAAAAAATAAAAGATAGAATTGCCATATGATCCAGCAATTCAATTTCAGGTTTTATATCCAAAGGCAATGAAATCAGTATCTCAAATAGTTATCTGTATTCCCATGTTTACTACAACATTATTTACAATAGCCAAGACATGGAAAAATTTAGTGTCCATTGACAGATAAACAAAGAAAGTGGTGTGTGTGTGTGTGTGTGTGTGTTTGTGTGTGCCTGTGCATGCTTGAACTGTCCAGAATAAAATCTATTCATTCTCAAGATGACAAGAATGGGTACGTGGCTGGATACTTTCCAGACAGCCATGTATGTATATAATGGGGTATTATTCAACCATAACAAAGACGGAAATCTTGTCATTTGTAACAGCACAGATGGACCTTGAAAGTATTATGCTAAGTGAAAAAAGCCCACAGACAAACACTGTGTGATCTCACTTACAAGTGTACTATAAAAAAATCAAACTCATGAAAGAAAAGCAGATTGGTAATTGCTGGGAGGAGGGGTACAGGTGGCAGAAATGAGGAAATGTTTGTCCAAGAGTACAAACTTCCAATTATAAAATGAGTAATTCTGGGTATGCAACCTGGTGACTATAGCTAATAATACCATATTGTACATTTGAAAGCTACTAAGATATTAAAAGTTTTCACACGCACAAATATGTCTCTTTGAGGTGATAGATCCGTTAACCAATGTTATTGTGAGCAATCGCTTTTCAATATATACATATATTGAATCATTATTCTGTACAACTTAAACTTACCCAATGTTATACATCAATTGCATCTCAATAATTGGGGGAGAAAACTAATAAAGAAAATTGACCAACTTTAGTGGGAAAAATTATTTCCTGTTGAAACTAAAGTAGTTGAGGCTGAATTCTCTTTTTCTTGATCAAACTCTCTCGAATACATTTTGACAACAATACAAGACAGGTAATTACATTTCCACCAGCAAATGATAATACAAGGATAAAAAGCTACACCCAGCAAACAATCAAAGAATCAAAAGGGAGATGATCTGATTATCTAGGTGGAAACCTATTTTTATGAAAACTGGGAAGAGAAGTATAGAAAATCAGTCCCATCAACATAAACTCCTTAATGTTTATTTCAGCCTTGTGACTCAAGTTTCATGTGTTGAATGGATGTTCATATAAAATGAGAAATGTATGCACATGTTTGCTCTTCTAACATAGGATAATGCTCTGGGGAAAGAAAAAAAACCCCAGAAGATATGCCTTTCTGAAAGAGCTTTTTCACATTTTACAAAAATATTGTAATGCCTAATAATTAGTTTATATTTTGTTTTTATTACTCACATGAGACATAATCTTCAAATGTGGAAAATCATTTCACAGCATTCATTCATTCATTCATTCAATGTATAGGAATTGGTCAGGCAAAGAGGAAAGATCATTCCAAGAAGTAAAATATGACAAAGTTTAGAGAACGGATCGTTCATGGTAGGTTTTAAAGAAGGTGTAAGACTACATTGCCAAGATCTTGGTGTCACTCTGAAAGTCAAATGACTTCTCCCTATCCTCTCTCTTTCTCTTATTTATTTGGAAAGGAGAATGTTTCCCAGAAACACAAGATCAGGTTCCAGATATGCATATATTCCAACCCCCAACACACAAAATAAAATCCTCTGAATCACAAACACTGTGGGAGGGAAGATTGTCATAGAAGAGAGTAGGTGGTGGAGCTCAGTCCTATTCCCTGAAAGTTCTATTATATAAAATATTAGTATATGAATATCTATGTGTGTGTGTAAATACCTATCTACTGTATCTACACACAAGCCTGCATCATATATGTGAATGCAAATATATGAGGGCTATCCAAAAAGTATCCAGCCATGTAATATGAAAAATAAAGGCATTTATGGCTGGATTTTTTCCCAATAGCTCTCATATAATTTATATCTACAAAATAGTATGTGATAAAATGCTGTGACTTTAAATGAGTCCCTTGCTGTGGTGAGGTGTTAGTGTCCAGAGTTTTTAAAATGCGTTTTATAACATGTGGTACGGAAGTAAAACTTTAAGGCTGCCTGCCCTGAACCTATGTGCATTTCAATAAGTACTTCTTTTCTTATTCTGTAGAAGTTAACCAAAAGAAACAACCATTTTTTTTAACATTTTACTCTGCCACGGTGTCTTTCTTTCCACTTCTCTTCAAGAACATGCTTCCAGTCCTGTTTAGTTCTTCTTTTCCCTCTGGACTGCTCTCAGAATAAGTAAATACACCTCTGACTCAAATAGACAGACGAGCTATTGGGCTCTTGGGGAATTGTGATAGAAACACACACTCAGGAAGGACAGAAGGCATTTGAATTTTAAAACCTCCTTTGTCCCCCCATCTGTCAGTGTTCTTCACTGCCTTGGTGATGCAGCTCCAGACCTGAGTTTGTCTCTGTCCTGACAACTTGACAGTTTAATAATTTAAACTGTTTCCATTCCCCCAAAGCACATGAGGCCATACTTTTATGATTTTTCTTTGTTTCCTTCCCTCTTCCTTTACACTGTTACCTACTGTAAGCCTTGATGGCATATCATTGTTCAATGATAATGGGAGTTGTTGTTTTTTTAACTCTTGGGCTTTGTCACTCTTCAAAATCATGAGTGAATAAGGCTGACTGTTTTTCTCATGTAATGTATCAATATTAACTAAAGGCAATTCTAGTCTATTTGGAGGGAAGTAAAGATGCATTCTAATCTTTGGAATCCAGGAACATCCTCTGAAACCTTGGAGAAATGACTAAACATGTCTACACTTACCTAGTCTCAAGTGATATAAGATTGATATTCTCTGAATATAGTCTGATAAAGCCCTAACAAAAAGCATTAACTTACATCATATACAGAAAATCAAACAGGGGGGATGTACTCTTAAGTAAATATAAGGGTTTAAATCATGTGAGTAAAAATTTTATTTTACTCAGATTAAGTAAAAATTTTAGGCTCATTTTCTACAAAAACATTTCTGGGATAATTGCTAACATCTACTTTACACTAAGAGATACAGACCCAATCCAATTGTCAATGGACAACCTTCTTTGATCACATTATTCAATAAGTAAAGGAAAATGAGGCTTTAGGGCAACTCTCCGGGTTCAATGAGGTTGTAAGAGGCCATGCCAAGAATGTGGCCTAGAGTGGCACTGTGCTACACTTATTCACAAATGTGAAAAGCAATGACATATGCATCCTCAGGTGTCTGAAACTAGCACATAAGTATGAATAGCTTAGTAAGGCAGAATAGGTAGCAAAAGAAAGGATTTCTCCTTATACCATGGAATTCCTCCCTTATAACTGTGATTTGCCCCAGTTTCCAAGTAAGAAAAAAAAAAAAATCCTTGCAGACTTTTCCCTCTCCCTCATCTTCTCATATCCAATCAACTACTAAGTTCAATTCAATCATCTTTAAGCTGTGTGACCTATACCTCACCTCTCTTTAGTCCTGCTACCTTACCGGCACTGACAATCATTAATTCATGCTCTCCCTTTACTAGTAAGAAAGTCTCCTTTGTGGTTTTACCACTATCACTTTCATATAACATTCACAGGAAAGTTAGCTCAGGTAAAATTATTTTTAAACTAAATTGTGTAGTGTAAGATACAGTTCCCTAGCTCCTATAGAGTTCCATGTTCTTCTATGACCTCAGCTATTTCTGGATGCAGATTCATAAATTGTTCACTGAAGACTTCCTGATTGCATGCCTGAAGTAACCAATGATCTAGATAATCCAGAGGATTCTCCAATGGGTGCAGACCACTAAGAGGGAACAGAGATTTTAAAAGTAGTCCTTGCCTAGTTCTGGAAAGAGCAATGGATTTAGTCGACAAAAGGCACTGGCATTTCAGCTTTATCACATCCTTAATTCCTTAGCATTTCACATAGTCTTGCATAAAGTAGGGATATTAATACTTAATTTGGGATTACATGAGATAAGGACTTGGCATGTTGTCCTGTATTGGATATTCCATATATATGGGGAATATGTGAGAAAAGTATGCAATTTACAACTGATTAATTGTTGAGGAATAAACAGAATTTCTAATTTTTTCATTATTTACCTCTTGGAATGTCCTCTCCTCTTACTTTGCCTGACCAATTGTTACACCCAAAACAAATGAACGAATGAGTTCATGTTGTGAAATTATTTGCCACATTTGGAAAGCAGAATGACCACCATTTTGCTGATGTATTATCTTCAGATTCGTAGCCATACTTCTTCAATATGTAAATCAACCTAAATTCTTATATAACTAAGTAAGGTCAATTTTGAAACTTGCTATTTGGAGTACGTATACTTCCTGTCTGTGGTGATACCACCTTGAACACACCTGATCTTGTCTAGAGTACGTACTTCCTGTCTATGGTGATACCACCTTGAACACACCTGATCTTGTCTGGAGTATGTACTTCCTGTCTATGGTGATACCACCTTGAACACACCTGATCTTGTCTGGAGTATGTACTTCCTGTCTTTGGTGATACCATCTTGAACACACCTGATCTTGTCTGGAGTACATACTTCCTGTCTATGGTGACACCACCTTGAACACACCTGATCTTGTCTGGAGTATGTACTTCCTAACACAGTCCTGGTATTCTAGATTCTAGCACAACTGGCTATAATCATGAAACAATCTCATTATAAAAAGATCTTCTCCCTTCCAGTTGGTTCTTCATCTAGAAACTCCCTTCATCCTCATATTCACCCTTCTGACCCCTTCATTCAACTTTCTCTACCCCCATCCCCACCCCCACCCTCACCCATATCACTGAGAAATGCTATATTTATGTTTTCTTTCTCATTCTTTCTTTGAATTTTCCAATACCCAATTACATTCATATCCCCCAACCCTTCTATTATTTTCTCAATGGTCAATATAAAATCATAGATCTGAGAAAGGGTTTCAGATATATGTTATTAGCTTCATTTTGCAGTTGCAGAAAGTGAAGCCTCTAAAGACGAAATAGTTTTCCCCCAAATATGTTGCTATTTAGGAGAAGAAGTGGACCGACCACTTAGGTATTCTAAATTTAATTCAGCAAATGCATTTTTCTTTACATGATGCTGCTTCTGTGAACTTCAGATTACTCGTTCCATTAAGGCTTCATCTTTTATCTGTTCTTAATACCTCTGTAAATTCCATTTTCTTTTGTTCACTCACAACATATGAAATATATTAATCTTTTTTACTGTCTGACCCAGTTACCTTGGGCCTCATGTGGTCATTATCTACCTATGGTAAATGACCACAAGACTCCTTAAAAATATAGGTTGATGTCTGAAGCTGCTGAGCTTGTTATTACAGTGCACTCTGTCACAGACATTAGGCTGATACTGACATAAATACAAAAGAAATTGGTGTATCTTTCTTCAACTTCAAAAATATCTTCAATGCAACCTACATTATTGTGACATTCCCTGCAGGTTTCGAGACCACAAGATTGATGATAGGAAATAAAGAAGAGGGGCTCTTTGGACTTTTTGTTTTCTCAGTTGCTCATATTATTTTCACAAACCTTTTGTCATTATTGCTTAACAGAGGAATTGGTCCTTGTTTTCTTTATATCAAAATTATTACCTTCCCTGAATAATAAAAATCAATAAAGTCTCTTCTTATGCGAAGCGTCTAGACAGACAACCTTCTCTCAGCGAATAATTAAACATTTGAATCAATTCTAGTACTAACCTATCCTTCAGAGCTTTATGAAACTTAGCTGCCTGACCATCTTTGCCTGGAATTCTATTATTTAAAACAGAAATAGCTTCTAATATGAGTTCTTGTGAAATTGAAACTATCAACTCTATTTCACCTGAAGAGCAGATCTAGGCAAGACTGATATTTCCCAGGGAAGAGAAACTGGCTGAAGGAAATCAAGACCTGACTTAAACAATAGCTGAAACCTCAAACTGAACTAAGATTGAACTCATTTTTTTTTTTTCTTTAAACTTAAACACTAGGAGAGCTTTCTGGAAAACAATGAAAGGGAAATCTGTTTAAGCTGAGATTCTAGAGAATGAAAAGAGGACATTAGTTATATGCATATATGATGGCAGTGTTAATAAATACCAAGGTGTATATAGATTTGGAATGGCATCTAAGGAAATTTTAAATTACGTGAAATTAATGACCAAAAAGAATTTTTCATTTTAGCCACTAATATCTCCTCCTGTTTATGAGATTTTCCATCTAAAAACCTAAATGACCGAAATACTTGTATACATTATTGAATTTTGGGAGACTCGATCTATCCCATCTCAAAACTTCCCCATTTTTCTTAAAGGCAAAAAAATCTAGACCATATTTTTTACAAAGTCTGACAATTTAGTTTCCAAACTGGCCATGATGCAATTACGTTGGCAGAACTGTACAAACAACACAGTAAGATTTCATAACTTTGGAATATCAGTGTCTGACAGCTATGTTTCTGTCGACATGTGTCGGTGTCTTGCTGAGTGGCATTCATCATTGTTGTGTGTTTTTGTGTGCCATCATGAGAATGTTGGAGCTTGATTTAGAGCAACAAACAAACATTACATTTCTTGTTAAATTGGCAGGAGTGGAAGTGAAATCAGAGACATGTTAGTCCAAGTTTATGGGGATAATGCCATGAACAAAATGGCAGTGTACAAATGGATAATTTTCGTTTTCCTGAGGGGAGAGAAAGTGTTACTGATAAAGAGAGGTCAGGGTAGCCAATAATGAGCAAAACTGATGAAAACATTGCAAAAAGTCATCAAATTGTGCATCAAAATCATTAGCTGACTGTGAGAAGCATAGCAAACCAAGTAAACATAGATAGAGAAACAGTTAGGAAAATCTTAACTGATAATGTTGGCATGAGAAAGGTGTGTACAAAAATGGTTCTGAAGGAGCTCAACCAAGGAACAAAAGCAAAAGAGAATTGAAGTTTGTCAAGACCTTTTGGATAGGCAAGACAATGTATTGAGCCATGTTACTCGTACTTTGTAAAATGATATCTCTATCTTATTGATGTATGTTTTAAGATATTAGATTATCCTCCAAAATATACCTACTTTCTCTTAATAATCTATTGGGGTTTTTTTCACTCAACATTTATTGAGGCATTTGACATTTTCCATCTATACTACATCTTAAATGGCTTCCAATACACTAAATTAAAAGTTGGTTTTATATAACGAATAAAGCGCTGGTAACAAAAGAGCCTATCATAAAATAGCAAAATTTGGACCAATATGTTTTTAAAGATTTATTTATTGTTTTGAGAGAAGGTGAGAGAGAGAAGTGGGAGGGCCCAGAGCATTCTCCATAGTTGTATATCATTAGTTGTGACATGGTTTTATTCCACACAAGTGGATGTGGGCCTCATGGTTTGGGAATTAAACTGGGAGCCTCCTGTCTGGAAGGTGAAAATGTTTGCCACCATACTGGAGTCTACGAGTTGTGCCACAGTTCAGCATATAGGTTTGCATGAGCCAGGACCGGGACTCAATCCCAGGACCTCATGATTGCAAGAAAAGGGCTCAACCTATTGAGCTATCACAGCATTCCCAGGACCAATATTTTGTTGTTGTTGTTTTATTATCTTTCTTGAAGTGTCCTTTATCCTTACAATTGTTTCCTCTTATTGGAATATTCTCTGTCTTATGAAGACTACCATAGATCCTTCATTGACTTCATTCAGTGAGTGACATCTGCCCTCTCCCAAATATTACTTCATGTGCCCAGCAATGGTAATTGCACATTTCTCTTACTTCTCTGATTTCTCTACATTTACCTTTATTTCCATTGACTTTTTGTCACATTTGTTAGACTGGGCTTTCTGAAAATAGTCTCAAATACTGACTCCTCATTGTAGTTCTAGCATTCAGTTCAATACCAGTTGTATATCAATTTTCTTTCGGAGATTGAGCTCTTCATGGTATGATATCCTCAATCACATATACAAACTTTGTCTCCTCATCAGAGAGGCTTCTGGGTTAAAATCTTGAGCCAATCTCCTTTTTTGTATCCTGTAATTAATTAATAATTATCTTTTATGTTCTACCATTTTTCAAATTCTTTTGGTATGAGGTTGAAGATACTTCCTTGTATCATTTCTCTCCTTCTATCCCCCTATTTTACTACACCATTCAGATTGTATTTAAAGCAACCTGTTTTTATCAAAATGGCAGTGCTTCAATTTGCAATCCTGAGATTAACTACTTCCACATTGCTATTGACTGAATGTTTATGTTCCCCCCAAATTACGTTGAAATCAAATCCTTAGCATGATGATAATTTGAAAGTGAGGCCTTTGGGATGTGGTAAGGTCATGAAAGTTGAGCCCTCATGAATAAGATTAGAGCTCTTATAAAAGAGACCCTAGAGGGATCCCTTCATACATTATCCATATAAGGTTATAGCAAAAAGGTAGCCATCTATGAATCAGAAAGCTGGTCCTTGCCAGACACTGCTCTGTAGGCACCTTGATCTTGGACTGCTCAGCTTCGTACAGTTTGCTATTTGTTGTTTACTTCACAGGCTTGTTGATATGACTTGTATAATGCCTGCTCCCTGATCCCATTATAGGAGAATCTTCCAAATAATTGTTGAGTAACTTCAATAGAAGATATATATTACCTGATTTAATTTAAATATATAACTGAAAATAGATCACAGATAATATAAGTATTATATTTATCAATTCTATTTTCTTAAAATCTCAGTATATGTTTTATGAGACAACCAATCACTATACACTTAGACAATAGTATATGGTTTGTGTGGTACATATCCATCATCAAGACTAAGATGGAGCCAAGTGCTTGATAGAGAGACCAGATTGAAAGGGTTTAAGACTTGAAAATTAGGCATACCCAATGGAGTCAGCCAGCACAGAGTCATCCCATGGAGAGGAAGTTGAGTCAAATCTCAGTAAGTATGGAGAATAAATAAATACCTTTCTAGAGATATCATGGACCTCTGTTATCCAGGAGAGCTAGGGGAAGGTGATAGACAAGGATACTAAAGAATAAGTGGGAACAAGAGGAATGGGAAACAAGAGGAATAAAAGAATAAGTACACACCCAGTTTAAAAGGCCTAGGATAATACTAAAATGAGTAATTATTTTTAAAAACTATATAGAACATCAGGTGCTTTATATGCAACATCTATTTTGAGTTATTCTACAGTAGAAATAACCTACCCCATTTTTCAAAAAAAAAAAAGAAAACTTGAGTCTAGGGCAGGTGAGGTAACTTATGAAAGGTCACAAAACTAGGAAAAGTATTAGTATGTGATTCAAATCCAGGTGTCTGATTCCAATGCCAGAGCCACATCATTAACTGGCATGTTATATGAGCCAGTGCTCAGGCATGTAAGAGCAAAACTGTAATTGAATTACTGAAATTTAAATAAAAGATGGATATACAAACAGCAAAATGAAGCAGAGACCCATTTACTAAAGGCAAGACATATTAGAGCTAGATCCCAGTAAAACCAACTTTATGTTTAATCTTCCAAATGACTAACATTCTTGAATGCTTCTACAATGAGGCAAGATTGGTCCCAGTCCTCTGCATGTGGCCAAGCATATCCCTTTGAGAGTCAAACCACTCAACAGAGTAAAGAAAAGTTGAAGGTGGCAAGAGCCAGGCAAAACATCGCATGAAGTAATTGAGCATGTAAAGATTAGTTTCATTGTTATCTTAATCTTATACATTAAAACATCCCCTGTTAAACTGCCAGGTCCTGCAAAATAGCTATACTTTGGCTGCAAATGAAACATCTAATTGCCTTTTATTGGCTTATTTTAGAATTATTTATTTACAGATTTATGATCAAAACTCACAACAAAATTGATAATCCAGGATATGGAGTTCTTTACATGTGGGATGGGCTAATGGGGAGAAGGAGGAGGTTTGGATAGTGAGTTCAGCCCCATTTCAGTACTTCTCCCTGACTCATCACTGAATCCATCCAAGAAAAGGTCACTCACTGGTGATTGATAATTACTACCAACTTGTCTCACAGAAATTAGAAATCTTTTAATGAATAGAGTAGCTGAAGGACCTTGTAGTCAGGAAGAGTATCATACTGGGTTCATTCTCCAGGCATCCTTCATTGTGTAAAATAGCTGTGTCCCAGCCAAGTGTATTAAATGTGATTTTTTTCATTGACTCCCTTTAAAAATTCAATCTCAACATGCCAAACCCTGAGGGCTTAATGGGTTCAGGGTTCAGGTGGTCGCCAGCTTCATAGATT